>JAUKPP010078802.1:2573-16132 GCA_032273245.1 Phyllaplysia taylori
CTGTATGTGATTATTGTTTCTCTCTGTATGTGATTATTGTTTCTCTCTGTATGTGATTATTGTTTCTCTCTGTATGTGATTATTGTTTCTCTCTGTATGTACCGTAACTGACTTACTTTACTCTATTTCTCAGTTAAGTTTTCGTCGAGTTAGGAGTATAGAAGCACTGTAAAAGGCCACTCAGGTTGTGTGAACAGCGTGAAAGCCATTATCCACTGAGTGAAACTGAAGGTAAACTTCACCGCGTACCGGAAGAGGGTGGCCGTGCCAGTGCCTACCCAGCCAATATTATGAATGGCAGAAAGCGGAGTGCTGGCTGTATGACCTTGCTTGCGTCCATTCATTCAGCGAGTTACACTGCTACGCCATTGCAGTGTACATTTTTCTTTTTCTCATTCTCGTTCATCGAATCAGTTCCTCTTCTGATACCGAAAACGAAAGGTGTTTTGTGAACGTCAAGGTGTGGCGCTCAGGCCCTCGACTGGTTTTGTTCTCTTTTGTTTGTTTATTCTTTTTAAATCTTTAAATATTCAAATTATTTTTTTTAAACGCGGTCCGTTGTTTACTGCCCTTCCTATTTCTTTCTGTCCCTACCTCTACTTTTCTCTATCGTTTCCTCCTTCTTTCCCCCTCGTCCCGTTTCTTGCTCTCTCTTTCTCTCCCTCTGCCTTTTTGTCTTTTTCTCTTTCTTTTCCCTCTAGTCCCCTGTTTTTATTTCTATCTCTCTCTTTCTCCCCCCCTCTCTAATGCTCACTCTCCTCAGAAATAGCCTGCTTTACGACATAAATGTCGTGTACTTGTTTCTAAATTGTGATGCCTTCCTTTTCACAAACGTTAAAAACACACACAACATTTTCACTACATTTCTTTCCCAGCGTCTCTCCGCTTTGTCTTGATCCAGCTGAGCTATTGTTACATTTCTCATGAAGGGTAGAGAATTTGTCTCCGTGCTTGCTTGTATTTCCCCTGGTCATAACGCTATGTGTCAAGTCAACAAATCTCGGGCAATGGCAGTCAGTGTTATTTAATATGCTGACAAGCGAAATACGTCCTTGAATTAAACACGGGAATCTCAGCCTTCCCGCGCTGACCAGTGATGGCGGCATTGACCAGTGTTTGGGAATGGTGTTTGCCTTGCGTGCCCCTCTTTTATGATTGAGGATACGCGAGAGGCCATTGTAAAACAAATTTTCTTCCTGTGACAAATAAATTGCCATGGTCAGAGGCGCTTAGTCCTAAGAATCTCTGTGTTCTTTAACCTCGATCTTTGTAGTCTCACCGTTTGTAAATTCCTAGATCCACGTTTAGCAAGAACAAACGGGACCTCTCTCTCTCTCTCTCTCTCTCTCTCTCTCTCTCTCTCTCTCTCTCTCTCTCTCTCCCTGTGTATGAGAGAGAGAGGGGGGGGGGTTGTCTAATGTACGATTCTGTCTGTTATGATGTTTCATAGTAGTTCTTTTGGTACTGATGGTGGAACTGAAATCGTACATGACACCACACATCTTTTTCTTGTAGTGGGGGTGGGGGGTGCGATTGTTTGAGTGGTTTGCTGACACTTTATTGTGATTTACTTCACATCATGTGTGTGATTTTTTTTCCCTCACTGCTACTGTTTTTCGTAGCCGGCTCACGCTGATGACCTTACAGTGTCAATAGTCAATATCATCGATAGATCCTCATTTAACAAACAATGGCACAATTACAATATAATAGCGTTCTCTGACAGCGTCGACTGAAAACGTCACGATTGAGCCAGTGTAGTAAGTGTGGTAGTACTATACATGGGCGTGTGAGACGCAAACCACTCGCTCCACTCACTCGAGGCAAAACTAATACTCTGTGGACACTTGTGTCCGCTTGTCGACACGTTCATGAATGCCTCGTGACGTCACACGATACGGAAATCCCATTGACGAGGGCACATGAGGTCAAACCCGTGAGTACTGACTGTGTGATGCACGCGTCCATCCTTCCCTGTCTGTGTGGACGAGTATCTTGGTTTCCCATACTTGACGTAAGTGCAAGAACCCTCGAGATTGCTCTCCGCGCTGGTGCTTACTCTGGTTTCAATAGGCGTCCTATTGCTCTCGGCGTTTGCACCGTCATGGGCGAGCCGTTTCTGTTGTCTGGTTTGTTTGTTTTACCAAGAATTGCTATACAGTGTATTATGATTATCCCCGTGTGATTTAGATGGCCTTATAGGGTCGATATTGACTTCGAACTCAAACGACTAATATAAAAATGCACCCACGAGCAGTATTGTATTGTACACATAAACCTAGGCTTAAAATGCATACCTGTAATTTGCCAGACATCTTTGTTGTATTTTTATGAAACCTGTCATGTGTGGAAAAATCCCCATGTCAATGTGTGTGTTAAAATCTATCCACTTCTGGCGATGATATGACCTGGCAGGCTGGATCGTGAAAAGTTGAACTCTCAACAAAATTTTGAAAATCAGCATTTTAACAAACACGCAGCTCTCTGTTCGCTCTGTGTGGGCATTCATTGTCGTAGAGGCAATAAACGCCATGGATACTTGTAGCTGCTTCGGATTAGAACAGTTATTGTACTTAACTCTCAGTTGAGGATGGCGAGAGCTGTTCCGATTACATGTCAGAGTATTATAGAGAGAGTGTGTCCGAGTGTTGTACATGTATGTGTTTGTGTTATGTTGTAGGACGAGATAACGATCTGCGTAGTGCGGGCGTGTCCCCCTTGATGCGTGCTGATAGAACAAGAATGTGCGTGATTGAGGGGGGGGGGGGGGGGAGAAGGGGCGATTGCTAGACTGTTTGGCTGGCCTGATTGACGCTTGTAAACATGAGGCCAGGTTGTAGGGGATTTGAGGATCGGTTGTCTGTATGCTCGAATTGACGCTGCGTCGAGTCTGTTTCATTCCCTGGTTTTGTTCTCTCTCTCTCTCTCTCTCTCTCTCTCTCTCGCTCTCTCTCCATGTCTCTCCTATCTGCCCCTCAGTTTATTTCTGTCGTTTTTTAAAAACCTCGTCTCGTTTTTCTTTGTGCCCATACTTTTCCCAGCAACTTGATATTATTCCCCAAAGACCAACCGCGCAGTAAAACTTAATGCTCGGTATTGTTTCATGCTCTTTTGTATAATTCATGCATCCGTGGGCGATGGTTTGACTTTTTAGGTGTTTGGTTGTCCTTTTTATGTGGACCATGCTTATTTTTATTGTTGGATTCTTGTGTTTTTTTTGCCGTTTCGATGGCCTGATGTGTACCCCTGTGTACCTTGAAGATGTAGCTCGTCTGTCATCCCGCACCGCGTTGGCAGCGGAAGTGTGGAAGATGACTGCTGTGTGCCTTGGAACGTTCACTTCGAGAATCGGCGTACTGTAAATATTTGCAAAGGTGTGCCTTGATCGCTTTCCCGATCCGTGAAAAAGGCGACTGGCCCAGGATAATCTATGGCTTCATGAAGGAGACTTGCTTGTACTCTTAGAGAAGGAAAGACGCCCCTTGTGTACAGCCGGTGTTAAAACGCGGGCCAATATTTCTTTGAATATATTATGCCTCGTCTTTGTATTGTGTTGTAATGACATTTTTCGCTTCACGTTCATTTTCCACCCACGCTGTACATGGTGTATTCAGTTTGCTGACGTATGCTGCAGAGTGTGCGCATTACGACCCGGCGTAATTATTATTCCCTCTCACTGTATTTAAATGTCAACTCGCACTACTGGCTCGCTCGGTTCACGGCTGGAGTAGGCGTAGCGCACAATACATCTAGCGACACACATGGCCGAGCTGGTATGCACGACTCGTACGGGCTGTGTAAATAGAGATGGTAGTGTGTTGATCCACACGTCAACTGCTGAGCAATCAAGTAGGGACGCCGCGAAATATGTCAATATAAAGTGAATACACATTGAAGGTCTCCCATCTATATGTCAATATAAAGTGAATACACACTGAAGGTCCCCCATCTATCTCGGCCTATCTTTGCTGCAGTCCGGTGTGGTAATGTTAGTGCTGACCTACTTTGTGTAAGCAAACGCTGCAAAGACTTATTGACGCTTATGGTAATCCTGCATTGAACTGGTCACAAGTTTAGTCTTTCAACATACTTGGCTCGATAGTCGGGGAGCTGGACCCCCCAGGTGGAGCTATGAAGAATAGCTAAATAGAATTGAGCACCGACGTACACTTTGCAGTTTAAAGTAGTTTTCCTCACAATTCATGTAGTCGATTTTCTGTACTGCATCATGTTCTAACGATTGCTCTTCAATTTCTGTTTCCAGCAATTTGGTCGTTCTTGAATTGTTTTAGATTATAGACTTTAGCTTTAGCAAAGCTCTGGTCGATAGCGCAGCCAAGTTTAAGTATCCTACTTTTGTCAAGGATTGGGGGTATTTTTTTCGGGTTCATAAAATAGTTTTCTTTTAAAGCATGCATTCCTGTTATGGATCTCAGTATCCAGTCGTTTAGAAGGTGCCACGCTCCTCCTCTGTATTCATGTCAATGGCGATGGCTTATAAAGAACTACATGTGTTGTATTGCAGCGTGTTTGCATTACGCGAGTACGTACATCCAATGGGAAGGGACCATATGGTTCTTGGGGGAGGGGGGGGGGGGTTAAAAAGAAAGGGAGTGGGTTCTACCTTTCGGGTCTTTAATCTCTTTTCGACTAATTACTTGGATAAAATTCTTGTGCGGAGCCACCAGACGTGTCACGTCCTACAAATGCAATGTACAGTCATACAAGAGTGGAGCAGGGAAGAGGTCGTGTCTCGCTTGGCCTTTATCTCGTCTCTACCAATTAGTTTGTCTGAACAAATACTCCATGGCGGAATACCTGTAATTTCGTCTCATAGTGATGTCGCCCAGTCTGGGACTGGGAAGGTAGAAATACTCATTTAGTAAGGGTTGGAGATGAGGGAGGGGCTTCGGCTTGTAGAAATTGGTTTGATTGGTTTTCTATCTGATTTCTCTTTCTCTCTTCTCGTTCGTGTGGTTGATGGGCGGTCTGTTGCGCATGAGTTGCAATCGTCCTGATTACTGGGTCTCGTCCTCGACTAGACATAATCTCTGTGCACTATAAATGTGTGGAAAAGAGACAGAGGGAGCGCATTGCTTTTTATTTCGTTTTACCTAACTGTTCTTTTTATTCAAGCGTCCCGCCAAAAATTTATGCCGAGAGCAAACGTTAGTAGCCGTTTGCATTGACGCTAATGTGGTGCATTTTTAACTCGGTCTCCATCACTCTCTCGCCCGATTCCTTGTTTTATACAGTCACAAAAAATGTGAACTCAACTCATGATCAAATTTTCATTAGGATTGGCACCATGTTATGGGACTTAACCTTTGTATACTGTCAATTAAGCGTGAAATAGCGGGGAGCTTCGGTTTGTTCCAGATGGCAGTTTAAGTTGACTATGGTTTTATTAGTACCATCAATTGGTGTTGTTTTTTTTTTTTAAACTTCAAGTGAGGTTTTCGGTGGAGAGGTTTGAGAATAGGGCAAACGATTTGTATGCAGTTTTGGTGCCGTACATAGTAGAACATTGCGAGGCGAAGTTTGCAGACACAGGACGTAGATTTACTCACTGACGCGACCAAGCTAAGATTCCAACTTAATGCGTATTACTATGATGTGGTTCAAAGTGAAAGGACACGATATGTAGTACGAGCTACAATGTATTACTGTTGTTTAACGGCTTTGGGTACATGTATCGCTAGTCGTTTGTTTATTGTTACCTGTGATTCACGATGTCTCGAAGATCCTGTTGAACGAATATGTACATTATGGTGTTTTTGTGTTGGGGGGGGGGGGGGGGTCCTTGTCTTTTTTAGAAATGTTGCACCTACTCGATTACAAGCAGTTGGGTTTATTGTCGATTGATTTTGTGATGATTGGGAAGTATAAGTTTATCGTACACGGAAATCGGTCCTTCCACGAGGCCAGGCCTCGCTATGGATAGCTTCGTCCTTATACATTGTACCGGAAGCAAGTTCTTTGTTCTGGTCAGTCGTGTGCTATGTATACAGCCGCACGTGTGCGGACTACTCACACAGAGAGCATAGTTTATGCTTGATGGCCTCTCTTACCGTGTTTGCGAGTGAGGATCCGCCATTCCGTACGTCTTGGTTTAGATCTGGCTTCACGCAGTGTGTACATTTTTGAGTCGGCTGGGAATATTATTATTGGGAGTCTGGTGTAGGTGTAGGGTGAGAGTCTTGAGGCTTGTGGTGGGGCGGGCGGGGCGCTTAAGCGCTCAGCCCAGGTGCTAAAAATGGCATGGAAGGGATCACTTTCTTTCTTCTCTCCCGTCGCGCCTGCTTATCAGTGGGGGCATCTTTTTCTTTTTTTTTTTCTTCTTTTTTTTTTGTCCGTGTGTTTACGTTTTAACTGAGTGTTTTGCGATCAGATGGGTTGTGTGTGTGAGAGAGAGAGAGAGAGAGAAGCAGACAGACAGAAGTGTAGATATTATTATCGTACTATCATAGAGTGCAAAAGAGAACGCATGAGGGAGACAAGGGAATGGCAGGTATTGAGGTAATTATAGACTAGACTTAGAAAGAGAAAGTGTGTGTGTGGAGGGGATGGGGCTGAGTGGTAAACAAGAGAGAGAGGTGTGTGGGGGGGGGGGGGGGGGTTAAAAAAAAAAAACAAAGAAGTGGAGGAGGAGAGGGCAGGTAAAGATAGATTGACAGAGG
Organism: Phyllaplysia taylori; assembly: GCA_032273245.1. Classification (NCBI taxonomy): domain Eukaryota; kingdom Metazoa; phylum Mollusca; class Gastropoda; order Aplysiida; family Aplysiidae; genus Phyllaplysia; species Phyllaplysia taylori. The sequence goes on from JAUKPP010078802.1 coordinate 9,254, forward strand.
TAGATAAGTGCATGGAGGAAGAGAAAGTGTGTTGAAAGCTGTGATCACCTCCTGTGTGGATCAACACTCACGTAGGGTAGGAGTTTACGATAACACCACATGAGATGGAAGCACGCTAGTTAGTACCTCTCAGTTGTGTGGGTCGAAATCGAAAAGGATGATACTTGTTGAGTAATACCTTCAATTCTAAATCATCGCTGTTATTCCATTCTGTTCTCTTTATACGTCTGGTGTTTTATTTGGTAGTTGTTTCTTGTTTGTTGAGGGGTTGTTGTTGTTTTTTTCGGAGGTGGGGGGGAGGGTAGTTTGAGATGAAAGTCAAACCCAGTGAGGGATTACCTAGGTCAAGCTGATCTCTCCAGGGTTGGTAGCCCACATTGTTGTCTTGACCTGTAGGAAAAAAATGCTTTTCCGGATAAAAGAATGGATTATCTGATTCGAATTATTGGACACTGAAATAACCATCAAATATTTATTTATGGGGAAAGGGTAGACCTAGTTCTTGTATTGGATAGCCTTTATCCCGATTCTTCTACCTTGCAATAAGACATTTGTAAAAAAAAGAATAATAATAATAAAAAATATAATAAAAACTAGATGTGTACATGATCAAGAATATTGTTTGTTTGTTCGACTGGGGTTTTGTGGCTCCATCGACTCTGTATGGTAATTTCGGCGCCGAGAACCATTCTAAAGTATTTGAGAAGTATTTTTCATTTTGAATATTGACCCGAGGCGGCTGACTAGGTCTACTCTTTTCGATGATCAGTAAAACATTATAAGAGTATATTCCAATTTGAATAAGAAGTTATTTCCCCGAGAATCGAATTGACTAGAGACTCGATTATGCAGGTTTATTGTGGCGTTCTCCGCGGGTGGAGTTGGGCCCTTGGTGGACTGTGTGGTATGGCGTAGTTCAAAGGTTGCGCGTAAAGTAAGGGGAATATTTCTGAGAAAAGTTTAAACTAGCGTTAGTCTTCATTTTTCTTCTTTTTCTTCTTTTGCTTCTTTGCTCCTTCGCTTATTGTTGGTTTTGTCTTGTTGTTGTTGTTGTTTTATTGTTCTTGTGTATTGTTTGGTTGCTATTTGTTTGTTTTTTATCTTGTAGTTGTGTGTGGACGAGGTACTATTTCGCGTGTCTTCTATTGTTTCCCTGAAATTACATTGTACCTCATCTTCGGTGTCCGCTGCCTAACCCCAATACTGGGTAGTTATTTTGCCCCATTTTAAAATTGTTTGCAAAATTGTTTACAAGAACAGGACTGCCTCCTGCTGCATCAGCGTCTGTAGTATGATTGATAGGATCATCCGCTGACACGCAGAAGATCCGAGTTCGATTCCTGCGGGGAACGAAGCTCTACGTAGTTCTTCTGGATCGGCCCCGCTTAGCACGGGTTAGCCCTGACATGCAGGTTCTGAGTAAACAGTTTCTTAAATTACTTTACAGGGTTGCAAGGGACGTAAAGCTAAACGAACGAGGTTCAAAAACAAACCTCCCGGCAAACCTCTCAGGATTTTAGCATAGAAACTCTGCATTTGTAGCCTGGCGCTTTACCACTCGACCACACACGCCCGAAAAATTTCGTGTGTCTTCTGTTGTCTCCTCAACCTACGTCACCTCCAGTGCCCGCCGTCTCACCCCAATCCGGGTACTTATTTTGTTCCATCTCAAACATTGTCAAGAACTAGACTGTCTGCTGCTACAGTGCATTGGCTTCATTGCTTTTTGTGCCATCTTAAAATTTTTGTGAAGGCTAATGAGGGAGATTTCCCTTTTTTCAGCCATTGGGTAGAAGTCACATTTTCGCTTCGCAAAAATTGGAAATGATACAAAAGAGAACAATACTGATATCAGGTTTTATCTCCAGTGAGAAAGTACGAGTATTTTCGAAATAGGTTTTTTATTTGGTTTGGTTTTGGTCTTTAACCTCTTGCAACAACTGTAAGGTCAGTTAAGAGACGGGCTACTTCGACCCCGACTGTCAGAGCCAACCCAGGCTGAGAGGGACAGATCCAAACAGGAAAGCGCAGACACAGAAAGAGGCAGACACGAAAAGCCTGACCATTACAGACGCCAGTAATTGTGTCTCTGGTAAAGAACAAGCAAGCATTAAGTAAAAGTAAACAATACCACTATTTTTAGAAAAAGGGAAAATAGCTTAAAGAGAAAATAAGATAGACCATCAGGCGGTCAAAAAATGGAGCAAGCATTGCTTTTTTGGCTTGTATGGACGCTACGCCCGTGCTCTGTTGCAAGGGATATTAAACTAGAAGAAAAAAAACAGAGTTGAAAATAGACTGTTGTTCAAGTCTCCAACATAGCTGATACAATGTAATCTAGCTTGCTTACAAGCTTGTTCCGATGCCTTACATTTGTCAAGAAGATGGGTCAAACAGGGTAGGCTAATATTTCTTGATAGATTCTTCTAAATTAAAATATCTCAAAGGTGAAAAGAAAGTATGGCAATCCTTAAGCTATAAGTTACCCAATCAATGTAAGTTAGTGTTTAGTGTTCTTTTTTTCTCCCTTTGCAAAGATCTAACGGTGAAAACATTACCTGTGCCCGTGGACTACAGCGTATATATAACAAGCCTTCAGTATGATGGGCTCTTTTTTCCGTCAACCGGGGCGGTAGGTTTTGCTTTGGTTACCAAATTGACGTTCCTTACAACGCGGTAAGGTAATTTCAGACACAGTCTACTTCGATCCTGCCAATCAAGGCCAACTCGGGCTGAGAGGAACGAATTCCAATTACATGTATTAAAAAAAAAAAACTAAAAGACAAACAAAAAACAAACAAACAAAACTGCATATCGTCCGCAGTTCGGATCCCACCCGGGTCTTATGCGTGTAAAGCAAAGAACTTAACCATTACACCGCGGACGCCGGTGGATCGGTGGGGACAGTGTGGCAAACTTGAGTCAACCAAGGCAAATATTTGCACAATCAGATCGCTGAGCCGGCGTTTTAGGGAGAGAGAGAGAGAGAGGGAGAGAGAGAGAGAGAGAGAGAGAGAGAGAGAGAGAGTGTGCAACCAGGTCACCACGAACGAAATGGAAACAGGGTGCACGTTTATCATGACGAAGACTTTTGTTGAAAGTCGGCGAAGATCAAAGCAAAATAAATGGATATTATTCAAGATGAATATTATAATAATGATCCTTTTTGCCACCTACCTTTTTTCCCAAGCTTATTCCTACCTTATTGACGCCCTTTGATTTTTATAACTCAAAATTAAAGCTAGACACGAGTACAGTTGTCAAGTAAACTCATTTGGCGTTGCACGTTGTCGAGCTTGCAGTGAAGAGTTAGTGTTCCTGCCTCACGTCACGTGTTTTCTGACTCAAATTTGCTATTTCCCATGGCCACGTAAACATTTCTCAAGTTGGTCAATTCTTCCTTTAATCGTTAGTTGTAAATTCTCTCCGACAGAGTTCAAGGATCTTATTGAATAATTAATTATCTAGTAAAACAATTGTGTTGTGTGAATGAAATTTGCTATTTTTCATAAGCGCCCTTTTATCTCCGGCTATCTATCTCTGTACCCCGGAAGTGGAGAGCCTTAAAATTGGCCCCTTGTTCCTGCAAGAGTGCAAGGCAGTCTTAAGACCTCTCCGGACCAGTGTCCATATGCATCAAGCACCCGTAAAGTTAGTTGGTCGTACGGGCTAGTAGGTCGTAGCCTTTACACCAAGGTGTATTTTGGACGAATCTGGCATGCATGAAATTTGGCCGCTACGCACGGTGTAAGTCTTGTTAGTAGAACTCACACGCTGGCGTAAGTTCGTGAGCGATTTACACCGGGTGTAAGCGAATTTACGCACGGTGTAGGCTTATGAGTGTTCCGTGCATCTGAAAATTTCATTTACTCCTAGGTGTAGCGAGATAAGAGGTCGTAAACCCGTACGACAGCTTGATGCATACGGACACAGATGACTGCTAAGTGCAATGCAGTCACTGAGTACTTTACTACCACTATCGATGCAACATTTGGACATGATGGTTGCAGCCATTGACTCAGAGACTGAACCATGTGTATGTCACATCACTTTAATGTTCCCCTGGTGCAGTAATTTCGGTTAAATATTCACAAAGTTTGGTTTGGTTACCAGTTTTACGTTCCCTGCAGCACTGTAAGGTCATTTAAGAGACGGGCTACTTCGACCCTGCCTGTCAGGGCCAACCCGGGCTGAGAGGGAAAAAATCCCAGCAGAAAAAAAATCCAGATCGTCCACAATCGGGGATCGAACCGGGGTCTTCCGCATGACGGGCGAAGAGCCTAACCATTACACCACAGCGCCGGTTCACAAAGTTTGCCACGGCGAGCTAATTATCATAAGCTATAAATACTCCCTAGCAGAAGATCAAGGAACTCATTGAATAATCTTTGAGGGCACCACAGGTGAAGATACAATAAAATCTGGGCACAACGTGCTCCCAAGGTTCTGGAGGCAACAGATACTTTATCGCCCAAGTTCAGACTTGGGTAAAATCTCGGGTCTACATCAAAGCGGCTATCATAAGGGCATTAAGATTGAATGGGCTTTGAACATTCGCTTTACGTGGAACATAAAGTTCTATTGTGAATATTAATGAGATTCTTGGGACTATATCAGTCATTACGCCACTTTATGACCGGGAGTTAACTTGTGCCCAGTTTTGGTTTAACACCTATTTTAGCACTTATAGGTCATTGAACGAGGTTGTATTATAACGGCTGCATCTTGTTCAGTGCGGACTAGAGCTATGGGGAAAATAGGAAAGGGGGCTGGATATAAACATAATACAATTCTCAGGTCTGAATCCACGGTGATTTGCCAGGACTTTTGCTTTCGAAGAGCTATTGACTCCGATCATCAATCTATCGTGTACGGACGTGGAGCCGGCGGCTCTGCTTCAGATGTGACCAATAGTCTTGCAATGGGCGTTGGTGGCGGTTTTCTTGCGTTTCTTTTTACGCTCCTTGTAATCACTTCGACCCTGCCTGCCAAATCCAAGCCTGGCTGAGGTCACAACATCAAAAGAGACATAGAGATGTTCGTCCACCTTGGGGATTGAATTACCGTCCCTTGCATGATAGGTGAAGAGCCTATTTTGCCCCATAGACGCCGGCTGCAATGGGCTTAGAAAAACCTTCAACTCGCCAAAACTAAACAAAGTAGGCCTACCATAATAAAATATCATCTTGTCAGTAAAAATAGTTGGGGTCGAGAAAAGGGGCAAAACGTTGACATTACCAGTAGCGATGTACCAGAGAGTATGGGTATATCGAGAGGGGGAACTAGAGAATGAAAGCTGATGACAATCATAGGGCGAGAAAACACACTAAACAGTTGGACTCGAATCCAAATACGCGCGGTACCATTCGTTTGCCAAAAATGAAAAATGGTGGGAAGGTATGATGTAGCATTTTTTTGTTCTTCTCTGTTTTGCCAACCTCGAGAGATCATCACGGAGTGTTCCCGTCCGATCGGAGATGGACGTAAAATTCGGAGGTCCCGCCTCGTAAATGGCCTCAAAGTGTTGCATGGGGCGTTAAAAACCAAACAGCAAATCCCAAACAATGGTCAGATATTGAAAACAGGCTAAATCACCATACCATTACTCTATCTGACGAAAGAAAGGAAAATACACGCGGAGGTATTTGACTTTGACTTACATTATACAAAAATGTAAGAAAGTTTCCCCTCTTCTTTCATACAATATCGTTGGTTGTTTTGCATATGGGCAAATAGTGTAAGGACTGTAGTGGGGTATTCGCCTCTTTGCTAAACAGTCAGCGATTTGTTCTCTGCATAATATTATGCTTTGCTACTTCTGTGTCTGCTTCATTGACCACAGCGTGTAGGTGTTATCTGAAGCATGATATTATTCTGTCCCGGGGTGCTACGACCTGTACCCCACTATTTTGTTGGATATTTTAGGCAATGTCAACTATTTCTGATTAAATCATTATCGGGGGCGTGGGGGGGGGGGGGGCAGAGTTGAGTATGACAAGATCTGAAACTTTACCTTCCACCAAAGAGCTTCGTATCCAGGCACTTCGTTGTCACGAAAAGTCATACCAGGCAAACGTCTTGTCTGGAAAAAAATATTTTTAAAGTATCATTTAAAAAACCCACCGAAAAACAACCACAAAAACTGAAAAAGGAACCCAAACAAACCCAAACATCGCCAAACATCTTATCCATTTAAAAAAAGAAAGTGTAGTATCATCCTCTGTTTAAGTCACATTATTTGAAGTGCTGTTCTTCTGAAACTTACTAAGATGCATGTGCATTTTAATAGTTAGCAGGCGCCTGTGATGTCATTGTTAGGCTCTTCGTCTATCACTCAGAACACCCGACTTCGATCCCACATGCGAATAATCTGCGTTTTTCGGCTGGGATTTGTTCCTCCCAGCACTGGCTGGCTTAGGGTCGAAGTAACCCGTCTCTTAAATGAACTTCAAGTGTTGCAAGGGTCGTAAAGATGCAAATACAATCCTTTATTAGTTACCATTATTAAAAATGTGTCCCAAATCCCGCTTGACTAGCCTCACTTCTGGACTTATATTTAGGCTAAAACAGCTGAAGCTGGCGCCTCTATAAATAACCCACTCCTTACTACTACTATTCTGGACTTATATATTTAACCCTCATGCTGGCGTTCTTTCATGTTGAGACCTCGACTATTCGTTCGAGTATTTTTCAAATACTCGGGTACCCGTTCGAGTCCCAAGGTTCCGAGTTCTAGAGTAGTTACTCAAATATTTCTCTATATGGAAGTCATTTTTCGATGCCAAGTGCAAAGAGTAGGCTATAACAACCAAAGATGCTGGCACCTCTATAAATAACTAACCTCAAACCGGAAGGGGGGGGGGGGGGGACTAAAATCAA
>JAUKPP010078913.1:0-16132 GCA_032273245.1 Phyllaplysia taylori
GTGTATCTTGTTATGAAAGATTATTAATCTTATTATACCACCCTGTCCATTTGTATGGCTTTTGTTAAAGGTTAATGAAAAGCGCCTAGAGCTGTGTACTCATGGGAGTGGGCGCTGTAGAAATTATCTACATTATTATTATTATTATTATGTGACTGGTTTATGTTGATGCGATTGCACCCCATATTTCCCCATGGGGAGGAATAAAGTCATATTTATAAAGTTAAAGCTGAATGTATTATCTTTCAACTACATGTTGTTAAAAACTATTTTGCTAACTCAATTGGATCTGGGTGCAACCACACACCCAAGGATTAATAGAGAAGGGCAGTTTTTCCATTTCCATAGCAAATGTGGTGATTTTAAGACACAGGGAGACTGAATTGAATATACAGTAGAAGTCTGTTAACTTGATATTCTGCTTAGGTGGACACGATTTTGAATTCACAACTTTTTCTATTTTACTGCATCGACTTTCTCTTTACTCGGCGTGATTTCAATAGTCTCAGCAATGTCGACTTATGCGGGTTCTACTGTATGTGCATGTAATCAAAGCATATGTGTTAATATGAAAACACAATTGAAGAGCATTCTTCCAAATCTCGATATCTCATTCTGGGAACTTCTGAGAAAATAAGTCTTTTTTTTTGCCTGATAAACATGTGACTGTGACATAGCAAAATATTTCCTCTACTTCTAGATCTAGTATTGAAAATAAAGGAGACTCTTGAGTTTTGCACAACCAAAAGCTTTGAGACAAAAGTCTCTATAGGACAGACACAGGTACCATGAGTGGTGCAAAATTTTATTTTTAATGAAAGTGCAAATATTGTAATAATACTGAGTTTTGGAAAAACACTCTTGAATTTTAGATAGGCCTTACAAAAAAGAAATTGACTTCCAAAATCCATAAATGACTTTACATGTCCGATTGATTTGGACAGGTTGCAAGGCATATTTTTGTGGATCAGTCCTCTGGAAGTCTGCATCAACGTTATCACAGTGTGTAGGTCCCACTTTCACTATAGGATTCATGAACGTTTTCAGTGTGTAGGTTCCACTGTCACTATAGGATTCATGGTTCCACTGTCACTATAGGATTCGTGAATGTTATCTGAGTGTGTAGGTTACACTGTCACTATAGGATTCATGAACGTTGTCACAGTGTGTAGGTTCCACTGTCACTATAGGATTCATGAACATTTTCAAAGTGTGTAGGTTCCACTGTCACAATGACTCATGAACGTTATCACAGTGTGTGGGCTTCAATGTCAATATATGACTCATGAACATTATCACAGTGTGTAGGTTACACTGTCATTATGACTAAATGAACATCATGGCAGTTCGTTGTAGGTTCCGCTGTTGCTATTACTCATGGGAATAATAAACTCTTACCCTGCTCTTCTCTTGGCCACAAACAAGTGATAGACACAAAGTTCATGAACCTCACCTCCTTGGTACAAGCCATAGACATAAATGTACATACTCTGTAGGCCTATTTCTGTTTACCAGCTCATCAGCTTCCAGAGGTACAGTACTTTGGCAGTATAGTATAGCACCATAAATAGTGTACAAAATGTACATTTTAGAGATGCCAGCTGCCACACAGGTTTGGTACTCTAGCTCCATAAACAGGACCATGTAGATACTGCACGGGTGCTCCATAAACACGACCATAGAGATACCACACAGATCATACGGTACTCTAGCTCCATGAACAGGACCATGTGGCCTAGATACTGCACGGGTACTCCATATACCAGACAGATACGGGACTCTAGCTCCATAAAGGGGAGTACAGAAATACCACTCAGGCACGGTACTCTAGCTCCATAAAGAGGGCCATAGATTAGAAATACCACTCAGGCACGGTACTCTAGCTCCATAAAGAGGACTGTAGACTACAGATATACACTTGTACTACAAAGGTACGCTTGTTATTATGTTAAACAAGACCATATAGATACCACACAGATACGGCACTCGTGTCTGTGGTGTAGGTGTATTAATGGTTAGGCGCTTCGCCTATCACGCAGAGGACGTGAGTTCGAGGCCTGCATGGGGCAGTTTGTTTTATCGAGTAAATCTCCGTGTTTTTTTTCTGCTAGGGCAATGTCCCTCTCAGCCCGGGTTGGTACTGATAGGCAGGGTCGAAGTACCCCATGCCTTAAATTACCTTGCACTGTTGCAAGGGACGTTACGCCAAACCCAAACCAACAAATACGGTACTCTAGCGTCATAAACAGGACCATAGAGAAGATATATATACATACATGTACAGTACTACCAGAGAACCTTTATTTTGGAAGCGGAAGCTTGGTTTATTTGGTAACCAGTTTTACGTCCCCTGCAACAATGTAAAGTCATTTAAAAAAAAGACTATTTCGACCCTGCCTGTCGGGCCAACCCGGGCTGAGAGGGGGGAATCCCAGGAGGAAAAAAACCCAGATCGTCCGTGACCGGGATCGAACTCGGGTCTTCCGCATGACAGGCGGGGAGGCAAACCATTACACCACAGCGCCGGTGGAAAGGGAAGAGGAGTAGATGGGCAGAAAGGGGAGGGTGGCAGTAAAAGGAGGAGTAGGAGCAGAAACAATAGGCAGAAGGAAGAGGATGTGAGCACAAGGAACAGAAGGAGGAGTAGACTAAAAGTAAAAGGAGCAGCCGGAAAATTAAAGGACGAAGAGGAGCAGCAGGGAAATTAAAGGATGAGAAGGACCAGCATATGAATTAAAGGACAAGGAGGAGAAAAAGGACGAGGAGGTGGAGCAGGAGAATTTAATGACGAGAAGGACCAGCATGATTTAAAGGACAAGGAGGAGGAACAGGAGAAAAAAGACAAGGAGGCGGAACAGGAGAAAAAGGACGAGGAGGAGCAGCAGGGAAATTAAAGGATGAGAAGGACCAGCATATGAATTAAAGGACAAGGAGGAGAAGCAGGAGAAAAAGGACGAGGAGGTGGAGCAGGAGAAAAAGGACGAGAAAGAGCAGCATGAGAATTTAATGACGAGAAGGACCAGCAATATGAATTAAGGGACAAGGAGGAGGAACAGGAGAAAAAGGACGAGGAGGAGCAGCAGGTGAGTTAGAGGAGAAGCAGGAGAATTAAAGGACGAGTTCATCACGAGGGGGAGCTGCAATGCCTGGAATTCGAAGGCGAGACACGAACGTTTGTGTGTGTGTGTCTGTGTGTCTGTGTGTTGGGTTGGAGGAGCGGGGCGGGGGATATTTGGTATCCTTGAACTGGGGGTTTTGTTTGTTATTTCGTGGGTTATACTCATTTGTAATTTTCCCAGGACTGCAGGTGCGGGACCTGCGCTGTTAACGCACAAGACGCTCTTGGCCATGCAAAATTAGCGTCATTCCTGCGCACTAAAAGTCGAGTCTGTTTGTGAAAACTGGCGCTATCGCGCAGTCTGTCGATGAAATAGGGTGATTTTGGTACCAGAAAAAAACTTACATGAATGAGAATTAATTGGTTGAAAACAGAATGTTTCTATCTCTTACCGTATTTGAGTTATTTTAGTTTAGAATCGATCAATAAAAAAGACAAAACACCCTGTGTAATGTAAACTCTGTGGTCCACAGTACAACCAATAGACGTCCGAGTCCGACCCGAGATGGAGTAACAGGGTCCGACCTTGCGGGGTTGTTATTTTCGTCGATGTGGATCCAACTTTTAAAAATTTTGTGTCGGAATTATTTTTTTGGGGACTTTCGGCTCCCACTCCTTCTTTTTAAATCCACTTGTTGAGAAAATGGCGGTTGTGTACAAACAAGGATTACGAGGGTTCAAATGGCGAAAACATAAATAAATGAAGCCTGACTCGAATATTTAATACCAAAATGGCAAAGTCATATACAAATATAGTGGATATAAGCGTGACAGTTTTGTCATTAATAACGTTTGTCTTGGATTTGAGCACAGGTAGTTTAGATGTATTGAATTGACGAATTGTTTCCGCCGTCACTTCTTCACACTAATCACACACGCACTCACTTCACACTCACTTTCACGCACATATATTTATTAGCCTAGCTCACTAATTTTCAGTTTCTCCTCAGTGTTCAGTTCCCACCTTATTTCCTCCCTTCATTAGATCTAGAATCTACTTATGATTCTGAGTTTTCAAAAGTTAAAAAGCGTAGTCTTGATTCCCCCCTCCCCGTCCCATTCATTTGAATTTGATCTCATTCAATCATTCATTGTCCTCTCCTGTACTTACTTTGACTTTGCATTTCTGATTTCGCCCACCTAAGACTAGATCTAGATCTACTTAGATTTTAGAAAACGTAGGAATATGCAGTTCAAGTAGTAGTAGTAAGGAGTGCGTTATTTATAGAGGCGCCAGCCTCAGCTGTTTTAGCCTCAAATATGCAGTTCAAGTTCAAGTTTAACATTAGGAGTCCCATTATTAGTGTCATAAGTTGGGCGAATAGGGGAGCTGGGCAAAAATTGCAGTGAGCACAGTACACAGGATACTGTGGCTGTGGTGACTGTGTCACCACAGTCACAGTGTGGTGTTTAGGCCACAATATGCCACAGCCACAATAACAAATGACAAGTTGTGGATTTGTGGCTTGTAATTGTGAGGCTATACAGTCGACTCCACTTGCAGTGACGTCGCTTAAAGATCTTCGGACTTAGCGATCCTTTTCCGTGGAACAGGCACCGATGTAACATGAACTCAATAAAATTTAAATGGTTGTACTGAACTCACTACATCCGTCGTGACGGTTTAAGTTTAGTCATCAATGGATATTCTTATCCCTGGCCCATATAGTTTATAGTAAAAGTATAATGGTTTTAACGATGTTTCCCCTGTGGCTAGCATCAGTGAACCCAATGATGTTTTGTAATGTACATTCTCATTCACACAACTCACAACACTGCTGGCTAGCGCCGAGGGAAGGGAACACGGCTGGCCCTGTATCTCTCTCACTTCGTCTCACGCTGCTTGCCTGAGTCACAATGCACTATGAGTGTGTCAATGACCAGTCGTGTGTGTGCAAAGCCTTTGTACTTTGTGTGCAAGGTGTGTATGATACGGCTCTGACAAATGGTGACAGGAGGAAAACGTGTCGTGCTTTCCTTGAAGAGAAAGATTGATCTGATAGAGGCCATTGAGAATGGACAAAGACAAAAGAATGCTGCCTCTGACTTCGGAATATCAGCAAATACTGTATCGGGCATAATAATGAGTTTGAGTACTGGGTTATTTCCCTTTCATTGTTCCTACTGACGGCTGTTGCGAACTTCGGATGTAGCATTCCTTTTTCTGGTCCCCCAACGACATTGCTACCTGACAAATGGTGACAGGAGGAAAACGTGTCGTGCTTTCCTTGAAGAGAAAGATTGATCTGATAGAGGCCATTGAGAATGGACAAAGACAAAAGAATGCTGCCTCTGACTTCGGAATATCAGCAAATACTGTATCGGGCATAATAATGAGTTTGAGTACTGGGTTATTTCCCTTTCATTGTTCCTACTGACGGCTGTTGCGAACTTCGGATGTAGCATTCCTTTTTCTGGTCCCCCAACGACATTGCTACAAGTGTAGTCGACTACTGTAGACTAAAGCCAGCCTACTGACTAGTAGTATAACTACTATTACTAGATTTAGAATCTAGATCTACTACTATAATCTATCTACCAGTACCATCTATATATCAATAATCAGTCATCACTATCCACTACATCACAGTGGTCTGCAGACTTGCCCAAACACCAGACCTGATGTATTGTAGTATAAACTGCTCCTTCATTGCCACCCATCGCCCCACCCATCAATGTAAAATATATAACCAATGTAAAACCTTGTAGTCACATGGCATCACAACCCAAATTTACCATCCCGTCACTCGTGTATGCATGCGCCAACAAGTAAGAGTAACAATCACATCACGGCTGGCTGCGGTTGACGGATAGGGTTCTCTCACTCTGACTCTGAATCTTTCCTTCATGCTGTGAGACTACAGTACAGATTAGTGTTGACTAAAAATGCCAAGTGCCCCGGGACAGACAAATGTTGTTCTTGTGCCATATTTCCGTGATAGCAGGCTTGACTTTGACTGTATTCACAATGTCAATATTATATTTTCCCAGATATCCTTGTCTGTATCGAGTTGCTGATGCAGGGTCATGAGATCTGGGGCTGGATGATGCTGGCATTTGTCTCCGTTCCTGCTCTACTGATGAGTGCGTTCAGTCTGAGCTGGCACTACCATGACCGCACTTTGGGACCCGCGACGCTTGTCCTGCACATCTTCTTACTGGCTCCTGTGGAGAGGTTAGTGTGTCACATCTTGTCGCTGGTTTCAGTAGTGAGGTTCATGCGTTTCATCTTGTTACTGGCTCCCGTAAAGGTTTGATTCTTCACAAACCCTATATCATGTTAATGACTGTTAAGCTTCAATGGATCCTCTCCATAGCAGCCACCTGCTTACAAGGGCCAATTTCATTATGAGCAGGTCCGACTGTACAATTTTGACTGTGATTCCTGAGGTATGTTTACTGTTTTATACAATGAATACTTTGATTCCTCAGGTACGTGTACGCTGTATATCTGGGCCTCAAGTCTCGTGTGTCCAGGAAAGTGGTGGATACACAGGCTGCACTGACCGCACAGAGTGACGTGAGCATCCTACGCTTGTTTGAGGCCTTCCTAGAGTCAGCCCCACAGCTGGTCTTACAGATGTACATACTGGTCACACTGAGGACCGTTGGATGGTTTACTGGTAAGGTCCAAGTGTCCACTTGATTGTCACATCTCACAGCTAGTCTCCAGATGTACTGGTCACACAGTGGGCAGTGGGATAGTTTATTGGTGAGGTCCGGGGTAGTGTCCACTGTTAATTTGGCTTTGTCTTCAGATCAGTTTGAGCACTACGCTAGTGGGAATCGTGTGAGACAGAAGGAAGATTATGTGAGAGAGATGGAGGCATTATGTGATACAGATGGAGGCATTCTGTCATTTGATTAATCCTAAAGCTCAAAAGATGCCTTTATGCATGATTTACATCACTACTGTTGGTTTCTGTTTTCCCCCTGGCCAGGTCTCTCGGCTTGTTGCTCCCTTCTCTCTCTGACCTGGTCCATGACAGCCTACACTGACGCCCAGCGACGCGCCCACAAGTCTGTGTACGAGAGTCGGCTGCTGCGCCTGGCTCTCCACTGGTCCTGGCAACTGTTCATGGCTGCTGCACGTATTGCTGCGTTGGTCGCGTTTACCGCTGCCCTCGGCTACTGGGTCCTTGTGCTCATGGGTGAGTCATTGATTTCCCGCTTGAACCTGTCCATTTTTTTTACATTTTTACAACAAATGTGTCTTATTTGAAGTGTAGATCAACTTATGTTATCTCCTGAGATAAGTTTCTCATGTTTGCATTATCTCCTGAGACAAATTTCTCATGTTTGTGTTATCTCCTCAGACAAGTTTCTCATGTTTGTGTTATCTCCTCAGACAATTTTCTCATGTTTGTGTTATCACCTAAGCTAAGTTTCCCAAGGGTGATGTAGGCTTAAGGAACAAAACCTTTTTTTTACTGAATAAATAGAAACTTCGTCAATTTACCTGTTTACCTGATTGCAGTGAAAGAAAAATTAAAGCCATCTATTCTGAATGTATAGTAACTTGGTGTGTAGCCCCCTAAGTTGTGGTTGTTTCTCAAATGCAGTTGATTGTGACAAAGTTGTAATTGTCTCTTATGTCCCCCAGGCGGCCATTGGTTAATTGCTTTCATCTGGATCTCGGCTCGGGGCACAGACTTCGGCAGCAGTGTGTGCGAGAAGTGGTTGTTTCGCCTTGTCTGTGCTTTCATCTACATCTTTGTCTTCCTCAACCTGAACGATGGGAAGTCTCGGTGGCGGGTGACCAGCTACTACAGCCTGGTCTTTGTGGAGAACGCCTGCATGGTGGCTGTCTTCCTCACCTTGGGCGACAGCCAGCATTTGATCACAGCCACCTGTCTTGTTGTGTTTGCCGGATTTCTGCTAGGTGAGACCACTCTACATAAGGAACATCAATGTTTAAATCTCTAAAAGAGACTCAAATCTGTTTTGAGTTTTAATGACAGGTCAAAATAGTGTGTCTGTAAATGACATTCTGTAAAGTTCTTAGGACACATTGGATCTGCCCAGTACTGTTTTGTAAAGTTGTCAGAACACCTTCAACAAGGGTGTGTTTGTGTGTGTTTTCCCAGGTCGTTATGTTGATAGAACAGTTCATGTCAGACTAACTGCGTGTATTTCTTTGTGTGTTACCTGATGTACTGTCCACGTCTTTATGTTGATGACTTACTGTGTATTATGCCTGCATTCCCAGGTCTACTCTCCATGCTGATTTACTATGGATTCCTTCATCCATCTGGCCCAGGCCTTAAAAATCTGGCTTCAAAAGGAAGGTCTTTCAACACATCGAGCTCCTCAGTAAGTAATGAGGTCTACAGGTGTGAACAAAAATGTGTAACCGTCCTGGAGAAAAGGGAGCTAGTTAGACAATTTTGCCCAGGAGAATCAAATCTCACCATATTTCTTGCCTGAATTTGAATGAAAATGTGCGACTTTTGATAACTTATGAAGCGTTTGCTCAAAAGATATTGAATTGAAGCAAAAAAAGCATTGACACATACCACATCCATCACTTGAATAACCTGGTCATATGAATAACAATGTCGTCAGTGAATATATATTAGATCGTTGGTGCCCGCCCAATATCCTCGTATCCGAATCGGTTCCAATAATGAAGATTAGGGGGGAACATACTCCAGATGAAGTTTTTCAGATCTATGATTTCCTTTAGATTTGCTTTCTGATCCAATCACTTAATGTCTGAGGAGAGAAAAGTGACTACACAAACTGTGTCACAGGCTTGCCTCTTTGACACAGATAACTTTAGAACACGACTTATATCATTGCCTGAAATGCCCAGTCATTTGGCACCACACACACATACACAAGGTGGGGTGGGGTTGGGAGGTTATGCGTTGCGCTGAAAGTAAGAGCACAGATCTGTACCACACATGGCATGTCCAAAACAAAAAAGTCACAAACTTTTCTCCTTCCCACGAGTGAAGCTCCTATAATAATGTAACACTAACAGCATTTCACGACAATGAGCTTAGCAAGTCCATCTCAAGTAGGCCTAGTGTGATGAGTGAATTAATGCTATATATGGCTTCATTATAATGTGGGCCTATGTTTTGTTCAGTAAAGTGCTCGTAACGTGCTGACACCTTATGATATGGTTGAAATAGTTTGATCTGAGCTTCATTACTTCATTACAACCAAGATCTGAGGTGTTTTAACAAAGACGAAGAAGAAACAAACCAGGAATCTCATTTCTTTCGTTACTACCAAGATATTTTTTACATCCGTTTTCCTATCCAAGTTCCACGGTATAAATAAAAATGTTTGAGAAGTCATGTTGTGTTCTAGTAACATCTTTATGTTTTAGGGCTGAAAGAAACTGAACTTTTTGTTGAGATCACAGCTTTATGTTGGGATAAAATTGAAATAGCTTTATGGATATATATATAGGAAAGAAATAGCTTCACATTGGGATAGAAAGAAAAGAGCTTTATTTATGTTTAGATGAAATAAAATACATTTTATGTTGAGATAAAAAGGGAATAGCTTTATATTTAGATAAAAAGAAAACAGCTCTATGTTTAGAAGAAACGAAATTGTTTTATGTTGGATAAAAGTAAAAGGGCATAGCTTTAATGTTGCAGTGTTGGGATAAGAGCTGTATTAGCCTTGAGCTAGCCTTGTGTCGTAAATTGACAATTTTTCTCTCTCGTTGTTTGTGTTTAGGTTGGACAAGTGGCGCAGATCTTCAGCATTGAGTCTCCCACACTGCCTAGGGGCAGGGACAGGCAAAGATTTGACCCTGGCCCTAACACAAACAGTTCTAGCTCTGCTCCCTACACCAATCACACTTTGCTAACCGAGCAGTCCGTAAGTGTCTCTGGACGGGTCACTTCTCCGGGGAACGGTCAGCAGACGTCCCTCCAGATGGCGTGGACCAGTAGCCTGAGCTCCTCCTCCAACTCATCCTCGGACAGCTCCCTTGCCTCGGCGGGCCTTGACCTGCAGACCAGACCAGAGCTGGTCAGGAAAGTGTCGCTGGCCTCAGACAACTCACTCGGTTCTGCCTGCAGTGAGAACCAGCTCCTGCCTCCTCTCCCTGTCAGCAAAAACAATGTGAACAAATGTCTGAGACAGTTTGAATCTGCGTCCGTGGTTCCCACATGGCAGGCGAGCGGGGAAGAAGTGAGTGTAACTAGCGCCAGTGATAATGGCACTGTGTCTAGCAGCCCGTCGCTCAGCCGGAACTCCTGGGCACGATCCTCGGACACAAACAGAGCCTCCATGGCTGTGGAGTTCACCATGCTGGGCTTTGACGACACCTCCTCCACCGAGCATCGGCCCAGTGACAGCTCATCCTTGACCAGCAGACCCAAGAGTCTGTCACCGATGGACGTGTCTGAGCTTCTCCAGGAGGTTCACACTCACCTGCGGGCCACCATCGCTGCAACCATTGCGGCCGCAACCACCAGATCCTCGGCCAGTGAGAGCAGTCCCTGCAAAAGTCTGTCTCTCTCCCACACAGCGCACATATCTGGCCAGGAAGAAAGTCTGAGCATCAACATAACTGGCAACAGCTCCTTGTCTCTCACATCCCCAAAGCACAATATGGCATTTCTTGAATCAGCTGGCTCTGGTTGTAGTGAGGCTGTGAGTACTGCATGGCCTGGAGGTGGGAGATCAAGGGAAGGTATGAGCTCTCTCCCTGACATTCTGGCCGTGTTGCCTCATGACCAGCTGTCGGACACACCAACACTGGACGCCAGTTGCCACAAGGGTGGGGGAGAAGCCATGGTGCAGCTCCCCTCCCCTTCCCCGGTCTTCTCTCCTCCCCCGCTCTCCCCATCAGACTTGGCAGTTCTGGAGAAAGTTCCCCAACACAGAGCAAGTTATTCTAGCGGCCGTCATCTCATGGACAACACGAGCCCTCTTATGGAAGACTCGACTTTAACTGTGAGCAAACTGGAGAGCAAGCGCCGTAAGCCAACCTCATATTGGAAAGCAACAAGGTGTCAAGGTCAGTTGTCTGGCGAGGGTCGTGACATGCTGGATGACGGGCCGCTGGATCTTTCTCTGAACCGGGAGGGCGGTCAGCACATCAAGACAAGACCAGTCAGTCACAATGGAGATTCTCCTTTTTCTGACACAGAACTGGTCACAGTCATGGCAGAGTCGCTGCGCTCTTACGTCGGGGGCAGCTCGGGGAAACATCGCGTGCCTCAACGTGAAGCTTTGGCCTTGACCATTGATGATCTTAGACTCAGTGGAGCCAGCACGCCTGATGGGAGCGAGCAAGCCGGGAGGTCTGACAGAAGTGAGGGGGTTGAAACACCAGACAGAAACGAGGGAGTCGGAATGCCAGACAGAAGCGAGGGAGGCAGCCGAGGCACGGAGACCCATGCCAGTGGCTCATGGCTCCATGAAGACAGCAGAGATTCCTCACCTGCCAGTTCTGCTTCCAAAATGAATCGAATTGTTTCAGAGAAGGATCCAGACACCAACCTGTCTCCAAATGCTCTCAAATTGTCAGACACAGCCCATCACATGTATGGTGTGGGATACAGCCAACCTGGCAATCTCCTGCCGCCTGAGCCCTCTGCTAGAGCAAAGCCTTCCCCTGTCTATCATGAAAAAACTCAAATCAAATTCACCCCTCTCAGTCCAGCGGCTGAGCAGCATGGTGAGGCTCGCATTTATCCAAATGGTTCACTCGTTTTGGCTGCTTCTTCTCAGCCTTCACATGTCAGTTTGGACAAGGGCGCCTCCCCAGGGGGGACTGGAACCCCGGACTCCCAGTACAACTCTAGTTGGCAAGGTGGCGGCCTGTCATTGAGGGATTTGGCTAGGTGTAGCAGAAAGAGTGTTGGACCAGCAACCCCAAAACATCTGAATGTCCACACCGGAGATTTTGCCTTGCTACAGTACTCTAAATCTCCTGGGGGACGCAACAGACCAGACACTGACTCCAGCCCTGATGAGACAGGGTACGTCGCCGGACAGTACCGTCCACCCCTCTGCGCTGACCACTACCGGACGCCACTCTGTGCTGACACTGAGAATGGTTCAGACCAGCTGACTCTGGAGAGAAATTTAAACTGTCACAGCTGGGATGAGAAACACAAGAAAGACAAGGTGATATTGGAGAAGTGTTTGGATGGTGACAATCGACCTCCAAGGAGTCGGCCAAGAAATGGCCATTTAGATGTGACCTATTTGAACAGTCTCAGGGAGGAAATCTTGAAGCGTGACTCCAGGCTGGAGAAACATCGAGCAGACCTGATCAGTGAGCAGAGGAAAGAGAACATTGGAGTGGATGACTTGTCTCCCCTCAACAAGTCCAAAACTCACAGAAACTTTACCACTAATTGTGTGGACAATTACCTTGCCCAAAAACAATCAGATGTACGTAGAGCTTGGCAGCATTCACCATCGTGCGTGTGTCGCCTTCCGTCATGTGTGTGTGACTCTGGCCAAAGCGTCACCAGCGAGGAGCTCAATGAGTCTGCACATCATGTAGCAGCCCAGCATGTAGCCAACTATTTCTCTCATGATATGCTGGATGGGGATGAGAAGCCCGAGCAGTCCGGTATCTTGCAGGGTCCAACTTGTGCACAGCGACGGCAACCATTACAGCCTGTGAATAAATCCACTGTAGAAAACAATATTGGAGTCAGTGGACAATGGAGACAGTCTCCAGCTCGGTGTGTTCCTCGCCCTGTCACTGACCTGACCAATTCGGACATCTTATGCTCACCGGTCTATCTTCTGCCTTCACAGCGACGACGACTCCAACAAATGGCAAGGGTTAATGGACCAACAGAAAGGTTAGCGACTCGTCCTCCTGTTCACCATTCTCTGGACCCTGGCGTAAACAGCACTTCTCTTCAACACAAAGCATGAACCACTATCAGTATGCAGTATGCACTTCTACGCAAAAAGCACTTCTGTACAATACAAAATGCTGAGTAAAATCCTGTGCAGGAACTTGGCAGTAACATACTTACAATTACATCCTAAACAATCAGACAAACAGTCTTCACATCTGCACCACACTGAAATTTTGTATTTATACCGTGTATATTTTTCTTGTATCTCAATCTGTCTCAGGAATTGTACAGACTTAAACTCTTGCTCATTGCTTAGAATTTTAGGAAATTGGCAGCTATGATAATGTATGACATTGACTTGCTTTGTACCATGTGAATTTTTTAATATATATATATTTTGATGGATAATTAATATATCAGTTTTACCCAAGTTAATATGGATCCTTGCTGCTCTTTGCAGCTTGAATCGTTCAGGTATTGCCAGTAAGAGTTAGAAGCCATTATGTTCCAAATATGAGCAGGGCCTAAAAGTTCGTATTTCGAGAGTCCCAACTATTTAAAGGTGCATTCAAAGGAAAAAGAAATAGAAAGCCTCATGAATTTGGTGTCTTTAATATTAATCAAGCAAAAGTCACCGGTAAACGGAGTGGAAAATTCGGCTAAAAGGAGAAAGCCGAAGAGTTGCCAACCCTCCTGGTTTTTTTATGAGTCTCACGAATTGTATGTAAATCTCCCATTCTCACAAAAAACGTATTCTCATAATTTATTTTTAACCTTGTTTTGCTAGCAACATCAAGACTAATGAACATTTTATTGGCCTAGGCTCATTGCAAAGATTGCTGTTAGGTAAACCTAGGCCAATGACATTGAATTGTTTCCTCTTAAGAGGAATTTTTTTTGCGGTTAATTTTAAGTAGCATGCTGAAGTGCTTGGCCCCACCTATTTTCTATGCTTCATTTCATATAGTTTTGTCGTGGCTCATTAAATGGGATTCTCTTTCTATGATATCAAAATCTCAAGTCTTTGTTGTGAGAGAAAAAAATAACGTCGTTGGCCTAGGCTTACCTAACAGCGCCATGACTTTTTAAAAAAATGCCTTCTCTATCAACATAATCTCATTGAGTAGACCAGACAAAACTTAAATGGCAGATGAATGATGTGCAAAATACCATCTCTTATCGTTTTAGAGTTATTTTAGTTTAGAAATGATCGATTTATAGAAAACATACCCTGTATATATATTAGTATTGCATGTACCGGTACCTCTTAATTTTTGTTACTTTTTCCTTTTGGACCAGTCTCTGATTCTCCCTCTTGTTGTCCTAGTTTTACTAAGGTCTATGTCTTGTTGTCTTAGCTTGAATAAGATCTGTCTTTTTGTCCTACATCATTTTTACACTCCTAGTTCACACTTTGGAAAATGTTAGGGGCACAATGTAATTGTTGGCTTGCTCATGTATTGTATATTTTCTTGTATGCATTAAGTTGATTAAATAGAAACCTTCATATGTTTTACACTACAACCCACTAAGTTGATTAAGATACCTACATGTACCCTACTTGACTTTTTACACCACTGATTGAGGCCTACAGTAGAACCCGCATTCTCAACATGTCTTAACTCGACATTCAGCTTAAGTCAACGCGATTTGGAATTTCCAACTTTTTCTCTATTTACTATCGTAAACTCTTAAATATGCTTGACACGATTTCAAGTTTCAGCAATATCAACTTATGCGGGTTCTACTGTACATATTATGTAACCTACTTACTTGATGTTTTACACCCCACCAGCCCAATAAATTGATTTAGGTCTACGTTATATACTTAATGTTTTAAGGACAACTAAGCAGTTAGTGACTGGACAATTTCAATTTACAGTGAAACCTCCCAATCGCGGCAACTTCCGAATTACGACACAGTCATTTGGTCCCGATTTTTTTGCTATATATTATTTTATTAGTATTAAAAACCTTTCAATAGTGACAAAGTCTCGAGTAAAACCTCTGTTTTACGACATAGATGAGCGAGGAAATAAAAGTTCCCGGTCAATGAGATGCCCTACTAGAACTCGCCAGCGCCATAATTTCACTCTCTATTTTCCAACCAATGAGAGCACGGGTTTACTTAAGGCCTGTGTGTAAAAATCGAGAATTGGTTTGTACTTCCATTGGTCTATGCTGTATAGTTCTACGAAAGTCGCGACACGCCGATTTGTCCGCCATTTTGAAAACCTCGGAACAACGACACCTCTGTTTAACGACATTTATTTTCGGTCCCGAGTGATGTCGCACTTGGGAGGTTTCACTGTGTTCAGTTTTAATTGTGTTGGGAAAATTTAAAGAGGCAAAATTTGTAATGAGTATATTATTACTATGTACTTTATTCATTGAGAGTGAAGAAATAGAAACGTTTTACAAGCATTTTTAAGTGAATTTTTTTGCTCAGTTTGTCCACCTTTGTACTGTACTGTAAAATTGTAATTCCTTTTACATTGTATTTTAAAATTTACAAAGACAATCACATGTTTGTTCATCTGGTCATTTACATGCACCAAGTGACAGCAATAACTTTGTACACATGATGCCTTGTGACAAGTAATGGCAATAAAGTTTTTACTATTTGTACACTTGATGCCTTGAATTGAAAGTCAAGTAAACTCAAATGTTGTATGGCATTTAGAGCGCCATCAATAGTTTAGTAAAAATTAGGTAGGTATGACATTTTGAGCACCAAATGATATCGATGGTTGATGTGTGCAGATTGATAATTAAAGAATGACCCAATTTTATTCTGCAACATTTAAATAAAATGAAAAGCAGTTGAAAACTTGAATAAGGTCACAATAATTTAAAGTTTTGTATTCACAATTAATCAAGTTTCATTTCCTGTTCACAGCTGGCGTCTATGGTGTAGTGGTTAGGTTCTTCGCATATCAGGTGGAAGAGGGTGTAGTTCTATCCCCATGGGTGGACAAGCACCTGCTTTTTTCCATGGGGATTCGCCCCTCTCAGCTTGGGTTGAAATAGCCTGTCTCCTAAATGAGTTACAAGACTGTGAGGGCTGAGAAGGACAAATACCCACCAAAAAGCGCAGATCATGCTCGCCCGTGCATGGATATAAATCAATAAAAATAAAATAAATAAATCGTACTTTATTGATCCCAGTAGGGAAATTTGGTTTACAATGGTGCATACAAATACAGTCATAATT
>JAUKPP010079024.1:2693-16131 GCA_032273245.1 Phyllaplysia taylori
ACTTGTTCGGATGAAATTCTGCCCCCAGAACTGGTGGACTTGTTCGGATGAAATTCTGCCCCCAGAACTGGTGGACTTGTTCGGATGAAATTCTGCCCCCAGAACTGGTGGACTGGACTATGGGCATGGACAATAATGCCCTGTGGGCCGGTGCTTGGGCAAAGAAGTGGGCCGGTTGGTGGATCAGTTCGCGCTGATTTTCGGGTAGGTGCAAGTCTGCTTGTATGTGTGTGTGTGTTTTTGTGTGTGTTTTTGTGCGTGTGTGTGTGTGTGTGTGTGTGTGTGTGTGTGTGTGTGTGTGTGTGTGTGTCTGTGTGTGTGTGTGTGCATGCTTGAACGAGAAAGAGAGAGAAAGAGAGAAAGCTGAGAGAGAAAGAGAGAGAGAAGGGGTTGTGAGAGAAATGAGGGAAAGAGAGAGAGGGAGAGAGAGCAGACAGAAAGAAGGGGTAAAAGAAATGACGAATAGAAGTGAGAGATATAGAGTGTTGGAAAGAGAGAGAGAGAGAGAGAGAGAGAGAGCGAGAGAGAGAGAGAGAGAGAGAGAGAGAGAGAGAGAGAGAGAGAGAGAGAGATACCAATAGAGTCAATGCTAACTAAACACGTATAACATTAATTAAAAATAAAACAAAACACTATGTCTATAGAGAGTCAAAAGAACTGAAAAAGCAAACAGTAGGCCTAATGCTCAGAAAACAATTAAAAGCTTTATTTTATAGGGAAATCGATATCGAGCCCGCCTCAAATAGCTTTGCCAACGGGACGGTGTAAGACAATGACATGATATCAAGCCTACTCGTGTCGACAACCACAAAAAACAACCTCTGAAAATGACTGCTACAATAGCAATTAAAACAAAATCTGAAAACTACTGCTACAATAGCAATTAAAACAAAACAATCTCCGTTTTGCTGCTGGGTTAGTGTCATTCTCAGCCAGGGTTGGCACCGTCAATCAGAGTCGAAGTAGTCCCTCTCTTAAATGACCTTACAGTGTTGCAGGGGAAATTAAGTCAAAACCCAAATCAAACCAAAAATTCCCATCGACCAATAGAAAGGCTGTAGACTGCCAACGTGAAAACAAGAGGCTACAACAGCTATAGAAGGCAGCGCTTTGAAAAAAATAATAACCTGCGCTGTGGCGTGATGGTTAGGTTCTTCGCCTTTAATGTGGATGACCCCGGTTCGCTGCCGAGCGCGGACGATCTGTTTTTTTTCTGCTGTGAATTTTCCCTCTCACCGTGTGTCGGCCCCACAGAATAGATACCATATGGTAAGTATTCTGTAGTCGGCCCTGACAGGCTGGGTCGAAGTAGCCCGTCTCTTTATTGACTTTACAGTGTTGCATGGGACGTAAAACTGGTAACCAAACCAAATAAAAATGGTAGCTTTCAATGAACCAGCATTGACCTAATAATTGATGGTAAGGGCCACTAATACTTGGGTAGAATGTCTTCTTGGTTTGGTTTGGTTTTTGGTTTAACGTCCCATGCACTGGCGGGACCTCCGAATTTTACGTCCATCTCCGATAGGACGGTGGTCAAAGTCATAAAAACTTCGAAAAAAATCCCGATGAACCTCCGCGAAATCGAACACGGAACTTCTACACATGTAGGCGGGCGCACTATCGCTCGACCATTCACGCCACTAATGTGTTCTTTAAGTATGCAAATCTAAATCATTCTTACAGAACCAAACGTAAATTTAGACCAAATCCCTCACGACCACATGACTAGGATGACAGGGCGTGCCCTTTGTTTACGGCCATTAAGCGAAATCTCTGAGATTGATTGACAACAAAAATACAGTTGAAATAAATCGATAGACATCTCTATTGCCTCCCCCGCCCATTTTGCCCTCAAGCCTTGTATCACCCAGATTGCTTTAATGATATCCTGTTTGGTTTTTATGTGTTTGGTGGGAATTTTTTTAACAGTTTTACGTCTCTTACAACACTGTATGGTTATACAAGAGAAGGGCTACTTCGAGTCTTCCTGCGAGGGCCAGGGCTAACTCTAGTTGAGAAGAATGAATCCCAGCACAAAAACGAGATCGTCCACATTATTTGCAATCGAACTTGGGTCTTCCGCATGATAGTTGAAGAACATAACCACTGCAGTATAGACACCAGTTGATATTCTGTGATCATATGCACTTACCATGTGTCGACTACATAAGTGTAGGCCTACATACCGACCATTGTATTGTCGCCTTATACTTATACTTAAGTTAGCACCGGCGCTGTGGTGTAAATTTAGGCTCTTCGTCTATTATGCGGAGGACCCGAGTTCGATGCCACTGTGCAGACGATCTGGTTTTTATCTGCTGGAGTTTTTCCCTCTCAGCCCGGGTTGACCCTGACAGGCAGGCTCGAAGTAGCCCGTCTCTTAAATGACCTTACAGTGATGCAGGGGACGTAAAACTGGTAACCAAACCAAACCAAACCAAACCAAACTGTAGTGAAAGTTGCAATAGTGAGTGTTGCAACTTTCACTACTGATTCTGATCTTGTCAAGATACCCACTCTTTAATACCACACCCCCCCCCCCTCCTTCCCACGCACGCACGCACATACAAACACCCACACCCACGCCACACATAATACCACACACACACACAACTCTTGATGTAAACTCGCGTCTTTTGATGTCATCTCTCCCAGGCTTGGCACTCGCGTCTGCTTGATTTCCACAACCACTTTGATATTCGAGTGACTTTACCTTTGTCGCTCTTTTTTCTTCTATGTGCGCTCTCTCTCTCTGTCCCTCTCTCTCTCTCTCTCTCTCTCTCTCTCTCTCTCCCTCTCTCTCTTTCTTCCCCTCTCTCTCTCTCGGTTTGTCTTCGTCTCTGAACATGTTTTTTTCTCTTCCTGCTCTTTCTCTCATTTCGCAGCTCTTCGATCTCTCCCTTCCTCTTTCCTTTTCTTTTTCGCTCTTTCTTCTCCCCCACCCCTCCCATCTCTCTCTCTCTCTCTCTCACTCTCTCTCTCTTCCCTTCTGTATTATTTCTCTGTCCTTTTTCTCTCTTTTCTGCGGTCTTTTCTTTCTCTCTATCCAAACCCAAACCAAATCAAACCAACTCAAATGAAACTAAACCGAACAAACTAAGTCACGCCTCGCACAACCAAACCAACTATGAGTGGCTGGCGAAGGCTCTGGAGCGGTCTGCTTCTCCTTCTTCTTTCTAAGCGTTAAGATTGTCCAAATCTATTCCCCCCCCCCTCCCCCGCTGAGATAGCCTTACAGTGTCGATAGTGCCATATAACCTCAACAAAACAAGCAAAAACAAGAGACTAAAACGGGTGGTTGGCGGACGCTCTTGTGTGGTTTGCTCCTTTTACTTCTTTCTATATAATATATGCCACTGTTGTCGTTTTCTATATCTAAGCTCTAAAATGTCCGTGCAGTGTTGATAGTGCCGTAAAACCTTAATCAAACCAAACAAGAGACCAAACCAAACCAGACCTGACGGGAGCGTTGATGGCCTAGCGGTAGTACGCCCGCCCACAAACGAGAGGGTCCGGGGTTCGAATCCGGGGAGGTTCACCGGGATTTTAATTTTTTTTTAGTTTAAACAGTCCAATCCCCGTCCTATCGGAGATGGACGTAAATTCGGCGGCCCCCGCCTCTTAATTAACCTTACAGTGTTACCTGGGGCGTTAAACCAAAACCAAACTAGACCTGAAGTTTCGTAAATATGTCTTTTTTTTTTTTTTTTTTTTTTTAAATTGCGAAGTGCTGCTGCAGCACGCAGCAACCCTCAGGGAAACTTAAGCCTGCTTGAGTGCTTAAGTGAAAACCAAAACAAGAAGAGGCTAAAACAGATGAGGCTGTACCCTCTATAAACAACCTATTCCTTACCACTACAACTATGTCTTTGTCTCTTCTCTCCCCAGGAGGTTCTCCATGTGGCCAATATGGAAATGCAGCTGGCGGCGGCCTCGGCCTTCCTGCAGATCCTGGACAAGAAACTGGTGTCTGTGGAGGACTACCGGAGGACCTTCCTGCAGACCATACTCACCTCGGTCGACAACAAGAACGAAGGTCGGTCAAACTTTGGGCTTATTATTTAGGCGGAGCGTCCAATGACCTGTTTTGTCAGTTGCAGGCCAGGCTAAATATCATATAGATGAGCCTGGCCTGCAACTGACGGAACATGTCAGTGGACGCGCGACCCTACAAGTGTGTTTCTTGATTGTTTTCTTTTCATTTTTTTTTTATTTTTATATTAATTAATTAATTTATTTATTTATTTATTTATTTATGTATTCATTTAATTATTTATTTATTCATTCATTCATTCAGTCATTCATTTATTTATTCTACTTATTTTTTGTTGGGGGCGGGGGCGGGGTCATTGTGCTATTGTTATTGGGTGTTGTTTTTTTGTAATTGTTTAGTTGTTTGGGTGTTTTTTTCAGCATCTTGTAAAGAGTGGCTGGTAGACGTTCTCGTTTGGTCTGTTTCCTCCCTCTACTCTTAATCCGTTTACTTTTTTTTTTTTAAGTGCTACTATTGCCCATATCAAATTCCTTGTACTGGGATTACATGTACTTTAAAGTTAAAGTGTCGAAAGGGCTGTGAAAATATCAACTTCATAATGAAATTAACTGACCAATCTACATCTTGGCATAGTGGAGTCTGCAGTGTCATAGTTAGGCCCTTCGTCTTTCACACTGAGGATGGGAGTTGGCGGTTGGTGAGAGATCTGGCGGGTTCTGCTCCCACTTCTACGCCCCCCCCCCCCTAATCCTAATCCTGTCTTAATCTTCTCCATGACGCTGAGGAGAACTTACAGTGTCGAAAATGCTTTATAACTGCAATAAAACCAACAGACATCTCTGTAATTGTTGTGTTATTTCCCCTTGACGTTGTTTTGTTATCTCCCCTTGACGTCTGCAGAAGTGGCCGCTGCCTGGCTGGACACGTTACTCTCCTGTATCGACAAGCTGCCCAAGGATGTCGTCAAGAAAGATGTGAGTTAACTCCCTTGTAGAGTTGTGTCGATTTGTTGGCTTTCATAGTCGAATAGGAGCAAAAGACATACTTAGGTATACTTATATTCGATACGTTTCATCAGTAAAGCTATGGACAAAACAATGAATATTATAAGGAGTTGTGTCTATTTGTTGGCTTTCATAGTCGAATAGGAGCAAAAGACAAACTTTGGTATACTTATATTTAATCATTCGATACGTTTCAGCAGTAAAACTATGGGGAAAACAATGAATATAAGCAGGCGGGACGAATTGTGTCAATGATTTATAAAGGGAAAGGGGAAATAATTTGTAGCGTATGTTTGTTCGTGTCCTTCTTTACCTGTCTCTGCTACTCTCTCCTACACTCTCTCTCTCTTTCTCTCTCTGTCTCTCTCTCTCTCTCTCCCTTACTCTTCCCTTTCCCTGGCCCTCTCTCCCTGTCGCTCTATTTGTTTTCAATAATCGAAACTGTCAACAAATGTTTTTGTTTTAGAATTGTCAAACAGCAGGTACACCCAATCGAAAATTCAATTAATTCTTTTTGATTAACTCTCCTCTGCGCCCTTGTCTTTGATCTGCTCCGTGGGTTGTGCTAGATAAGTACGCCCCGCGTCGCAAGGAATACTATGATGTTCGTTTGTGAATTCACTTTTAGTTTGATTACCTTTGACTTTTATGCTTCAGTATTCAAAAGCCAAATGGAAATGAAGGCGTATGATGATTAGCAGATGCTGACTAGATTATATCACCTTTCCTCTAGTAATTTATTTATAAAGGCACCAGCTTCTTTGGATGTTTTTAGCCGAAACATCTTTCCCCACCAAATCTACCTCGTCGTCTTACGAACATAACATCAAACAGTTTAAAAAAAAAAGAAAAGTGTTAGTTTTCAAAACCTTTCTGTTTTACATTATCGTGTGTCTGCATTCGTCTTTGTTTTGTGGGTTTGTTTGTGCGCCAACATCTGTGAGGGAAAACAACAACAACAAAACACGTCTATGAGGGCTAGCATGTGATCACTGAGTGGAGTACGTGGGAGCTTCTGCCACTGCATTGTCCTTTCTGTCGTCTCTATCTAATTCATAAAGTCACTCCCCTGATTTGTCAGCGAATGGAAAACCAAAACCGAAAAAAAAAGTTAACGTCACCCTATTCTTATCGAAAGCCATGCAGGCATTACTCTTGAAGACCAGATTTGACAATGAATTCATAAGTAGGTCTTAGCTCATTTACGTCTTGATTTGAAGTTTTTTTTGTAGAAATGTTTACTGATGCTTTGTCCACTGCGAGCTTTTTCATGACTATTATTAGAATTTGATGATTGACCGAAACATTATGGTAAGCCAAGTCCACGATTCCAAGTCTAGTGGTGGGAAGCGAAGCTGTGATGCAAGAATTTTTCATAGCGAAAACATGAAAAATATTTTAATTAATATTCTGTATCTACCGTTGAGCTTTATCTTAGCACATCTTGATAGTTTAAATTTGGTGGTTGGCAGGCGCCGTTTTAATCAGCTGTGTGACAATAAGAAAAACCCAGGGTTATTATTTTTGCAGTGCATTTAGGCAGCTGATCTCCCCCCTCCCCCTTTTTTCTGGAAACCCCACTGTATTTTTGTATTTTATCATATTGAGTATGAGACAGCTATATTTTATGGGCATTTGTCACAGTTTGTCATTTTAATACTGAAAAGTTACTTTTATGTGTGATATTGTCTCAGAGCTAAAGCAGAATTGCGTGTAATGGTTTCAGATACTGCATGGTCAGGACTATGTATGTATGGGTAAAACCTTCACATTATCCGAAGTTTTTGTTGTTTTCATATTCACAAAACATTCAGGACATTGTTCACGTGTCCGCCAAACGCATTGTATTTAGCCAAGGCATTGTCAGTTCTTTATTATGGTGTTGATATGAGACCACGTTGTGTTAAACTACAGTCAAACCTGTCTAAGACGACCGCCCAATATCGAGAAAAAGTGGTCGTTGTAGACAGGTGGTCGTCTTGGAGAGGGATATCATATAGAAGAAATGTAATTTGGGAGTCGATGGAAAGTGGTCGTTTGTGCAGGTGGTCGTCTTAAACAGGTGGTCGCTTATGCAGGTTCAACTGTATTACATCCCGCGTCACCATTTGCCAGCCGTAGCAGCCTAACCTTACACCCCCCCACCCCCCACCCCCCACCCCCTACCTCTTACCCTCGTCCCGATAGCATCTATTACGATGTTTGTGGATATTTATGCCACTGATCTGGCTTTTGTGTGTCAGTTTTGAGTATCCATTGATTCAGTTTTGCCCTCTTTTGTTCATGGAGAGTTTGGGTTTCAAAATCTTTTCAGATGCAGATCAGTATTGACTCCGTGGTTGTCCATATAATTATAACTGTAGAACCCCGTAACCTTGTCACATAACAAAACCGTCGATTGAAGACTAGATTGAAACCCAAATTATCATAGATAAGTGTAATTGTTGAATGAATTTGCGTAGTGCCATTGTCATACATTCAGAATAAGCCTGTTTTTGCTTGGCTCATTTTAAAGTCACTCAGGTCTTCTGCAATCTTTGAGTGCCAAGGTCTTTGCAGAAGTATAGATCTTTTGCGGTCTTGCAACAGCAGTAAATATGAAAGAAAGATACGAGGAAGCTACTTATGGTTTGTGCTCTGGCCCTATAAAGAAATAATATGTCTTTCGGACGAGTCAAAACATATATTCAGTTTTGCGTTTATCAGGAGTATTACCGCCTTCTCTCTCCTGTGTATTTTATGTGGAAGCATTTTGAGGGTGGTTTTGGGGGGATTTTTTGTAGGGTTGGGTTTGGGCAGAGGAGGAGTATTTCCCCAGGAAATTGCATTTCTTTGAGACGTTCATGTTATTTCTTTTTTGACGATTGTTGTTACAACTTTGGAAGCCACAGATTTATATACAAAGCAGAACGCTTTTCCCCACGTGTGTAGAGTAATGATTATTCATAAAGTACAAAGTACAATGTAGTGCTTTTAAACAAAAAGCTTTATGTGTACTTTTGCCAGCATATAAGTGTAAAGTATTTTTCATTGTCTACGGCGCAGTTTTATG
Organism: Phyllaplysia taylori; assembly: GCA_032273245.1. Classification (NCBI taxonomy): domain Eukaryota; kingdom Metazoa; phylum Mollusca; class Gastropoda; order Aplysiida; family Aplysiidae; genus Phyllaplysia; species Phyllaplysia taylori. Next base: position 10,747 of record JAUKPP010079024.1, read on the forward strand.
GAGATTTATATAGCTATTTTGTACCGAAAAGCTGAGTTTGTGTTTGATTTTTCTCTTCGTTGTGTTTTGTAACAGCATGCTTCATTACCTTGTTTTTTAGACAGTAAATAGCCAAAGAAATACAATGCAAAATATTGTATTTCCAAATGTGACCCCATATACCACCAATATTTCTGTTGTTACTAGTATACCATAAGGAAGTGTAAATGTCTCATTCACTTTTATTGGATTCCTGCGTTGCTCTTCCTCGTCTAGTCCTTTTTGTGTGTGTGGTTGTCAGTTGTTGTTGTTGTTTTTTAAAAGGGGGAGGGGGTAGAGAGGAGCGCAAGCGTGCAAGAAATATTGCACTGGTTCATGAGAAATCCTGACAGTAGGGCACAGGATTGAAATCGCGCAAAGGCTGCCCTTGAAAAATTGATATTGACCATAAATGGGATAGTGAGAGTTAAATACTTAAAAGTGAAATTGTCATCGGTTTTCATTTAGTACATTTTGAAAATTTCCCTTACACACGTATATCTTATTATTTGTCTCCCTTGTACATCTGGTGCAATTTTCTGTATTAAATCGTGGACAGTCGTCTTTTCTACTCTGTCAGAAAGCCTTGTGTTCTCAGAGCAAGCAATGCAGAAACGTCCAACCTCAGATCACAATATTCTCACGTGCCTGAGAAAAAAATCCTCTGGGAATAATTAGATGGTTAACGACACTCGCTTTCATATCAGCAGATGCTCTTTAAGTGTGTGTGGGGAGGAATATGCAATTATCTTTATGTACTTAATCATTCATTGTCTGCATTAGAGGCCCAAATAATATGTTGCTTATCATGTAGCGAGGCAAAATTCCCATGCACTTCTATATAATACATGTATTTATGATTTTTTCTTATACAATTTCCAAATAATGATTCACATTTGTTCTGACATGTGAAAAAATTCTTATTGAGATGCCTTTACTTTGGAAATAAATCATAATACAGTCATACATCCTGCTATTGTACATTTGAACATTTTCTCAATCTTATTCTGATGGATTTTATTCCAAGATATTGTGGATTTTTTAACCCTGTAGTGGGATTTCTCTGCTAGCAAGATTCTATGGGTCTTTGTATTGGGATTCAGTCTTATTCTCTGCAGGAATAGTTTTGTTCAAGCTTAGACAAGACTTTGTGCATGCAGATTGTTCGAATTTTTGTGTGGATGGTATGTTAGAAAGCCATGCCGAACATGAAATAAAAACATCCAGTTTTAGTTGAAAGTTAATGATCCACATCGAGTTTCCTTGGATATCTCAGTTCCCAGCTTGCAAGAAGTCTCTCATTTCGTCTATTTGCTTCATATACATTTATGTAAAAAGAAGTTGAAGGCTATCACAGGTGGGAAAACTTGGTAATTTGCCGTAGAATTTTTAGAATGTTCCTTTGTCATTTGGCTGCTGCATGTATTATGTGCCCATGCTTCAGTGTCAAAGATGTTTTCCAATTTTTTTGTTAAGCCTGAAAGGGGTTTAAAATTATATTATGGAACATGGCAGATAACGTCTCATTTGTCTGGTGTTTCAGATCTTGTCCATAGCGGTGAACAAGGGACAGCTGAGCCAGACGCTCCAAGCCCGGATATCCTGTTGTAAAATTCTGGGCAAAGTGTCGTCTGTGTTTGAAAATTTTGTGTAAGTTGCTCTTTATTTTGGTTATATCTTCATAGTTTCTTTTTTAGAAAGGTATAGCTTTGTTTTCTTCTTTAAAGGGGAACTGCTCCCACAAAACCAAAAAAAAAACCCAACCCACCACCAATCACCCCACCACTAAGGTACAGTCAAATCTGTCCAAGATGACCGCTCAATGTTGAGAAAAAAGTGGTCATTTTAGACAGGTGGTCGTCTTACAGAGGGATAATAGAAGAAATGTAATTTGGGAGTCAGTGGAAAATGGTTGTTTGTGCAGGTGGTCATCTTATACAGGTGGTCACTTGAGCAGGTTCAACTTTGTAGTTTAAATGCATAACCTAGGGTACACTTGTATACACAATCATGACACATTACGCTAAATGATTCGATATGGTCATTGGAGGAGGTTCAACTGTATATTACTTTCAGTGTCCACTGTGTATACTAAATGATGCCCACAATTACTCACATCTTTTTCTCACCCATTGGTAGGGGTTTGATCCCCATCTCAGTAAATCTAACAGTGGTTGGTGGGGTCTTCTGATGTGGTCTTCTCTTCCTACTTCTTTCTTAGTGCTACTTTTGTACTTCTTGGTCCTTACAGAAGTGGGGTTCTCAGGATTTATCTTGAACTCAGAATTTTTTCCCATCCTTTAGTATCTAAAAATAATCTCAGGATTTCTGATAAACTCCTTGAAGTATTTTGTCTTAAAGCATGTAAGGTTAAATTTGGCTGTGGTGCCAAATCTCAGAGATTTTTGGAGGGGCCGCTATGTGCCCAACTTTTATATTTAAGTTGATTGTAAAGTGCATAGAGCTTGCTTTCAAGCAGGGATATGCGCTATGTAAACGCAATCTATTATTATTTAAATGTCTTTACTCTATAAGTGTCCATGGTGCAGTATAATTTCAACCATACAACCTAAACCAAAGCCCAAACCAATCAACGACTTTCCTGTTTTCATCCACAGAGTTAAGAATGATGTGCTTCCTGTGGTATCCTCGCTGTGCGGTGATGTGGAGTACGATGTCAGGGCTTGTATGTGTGAAAGGCTGGACGTCGTTGCAAAAGGTCTCGGGTAAGTAACAAGGCCCATGTCTTTTAGGAGAGAGATAGTGGAAGATGTGGCTCTCCAACAGAGATATTGCAAAGAGGGATCCCTGGGGATTCAGTAGGGATTGTGATATATGTGTGGACGCAAGTTGAATAAATGGTCTCATGCCACAGCTGCTTTCCAATAGAGACATAATTTATAGACACAATTCACCAGCGTTTTCCCCAAACTTCGTATTCCCACTTTCGTTGAAAAATGAGTTAGCACCACTAGAGGCATCTTTATCCTGTAGACTTTTGTTTTCAAAGCTTGTAGTATTGCAAGTCCCTACAGTTTCATCTGATCTATTTTCAATTTAAGAAAAAATGTTTTGCTATATGAGAAGCTTATCAAGCAAGCAAAAAGGCTGATTTTCTCAGAACTTCCCAAAGTGCAAATAGCAAGTTTTAGAAAAACGCTCTTCAGTTATCTCTTTGCCTTCTGGTTAGAAATGAGTGAAATTTGGAGCTGACATATGGGCTCATGTACTTTTTATGCAATTCATTTGATGGTGTTCTTTTTTTAACCAAGGCCCCATTCAGCTTTGGCTTAAAAAATTGTTGATCACCATAGATTTGGAAACCCGTTTCTATATCTCCATGAAAAATAAAAATGCTCCAAACTAGGTCAGTTTCTTACACCAAGGTTATATTACAATCCAAACAGTTTTGCATATCATTATCAATTTCTTCAAGCTAAATACCTAAGAAAATGTTTATTTTGATGAGTTCATCCTTTTCCCCATACCCTCATGCAGTTTTGATATGTTCTATTGCAGTCTTGAGCTGACCAAATCCAAACTGCTGCCCCAGTTGATTGAGCTGTCAGAGGATGAGTCTCAAAATGTCATATGTGCCTGTTTGCAAACCACCACCAAGATTATCCCCATGTTAGACAGAGGTAAACTGCAGACAAAAAATAATAAGATAAGACAAGATAAGATAATATAAGATAAGATAAGATGATAAGATAAGATGATAAAATAAGATAAGATGATAAGATAAGATGATAAGATAGATAAGATAAGATGATAAGATAGATAAGATAATAAAGGTAAGATAAGATAGGTAAGACAAGATAGGTAAGATAAGATGGATAAGATATATAAGATAGATAAGATAAGATAGAAAGATAAGATAGATAAGATAAGGTAAGATAAGATGAGGTGAGATAGACAAGGTAAGATAAGATAAGATAAGAATCTTATTTGCCCTCTTTACAGGTCCTTCAATGCAAAAAGCGTGACAACCTTTTAGTACTTATGGGGGAGTCGGGGTGGGGAGTTGAGCTTGAGGTAGCTTTGCTATCCTGCTAATTTGATGTATGAACATGCTTTGAAGGAGATGAGAATAGAAGACTAGGGAAAAGAAGAACGTGGACAAATCTAAGAAAATCTACTTTGTTCTGAACTTTACAAAGTTAGTTTTTCAAATTGATAATTGTATGAAAATTTTCTGTTTTAGCGGAGATAACTTTGAAATGAGGTGGTGCTTCTTAAATTATGGAATAGTGTTGCAACGGAAGGGACACAAAAACTAAACCAAACAAACTAATAAGCCTTAGAGGTATTAATATTTGCCATGAACAAAAGGTTTGATACTTTTAGAAGCGATTTAGTTACTTTCTTTTTATGCATCATGCCAATGTTCATGCTATTTTTGCTCTTGTGTTTCTGCCTTACAGAAGCCAATGTAAATGCCATCCTGCCCATGGTGAGAGAACTGTGTGAGAAAGCCGTCATCAATGTGGACTCAACGCTTCCTGTCGTATCGAAACTGTTTGGAAAATTATGTCATAGTTTGTTAGGTGAGTGAAAGTTCAAGGATGCTCAGTTCTCAGTGAAGGAGAATTATTATTTATGTACAGTAGTCTCTGCCGAAATACACACCAAATAAATGCACGCTCCACTCAAATTCATGCTATCGTTATGATTTTGATGATTTTTTTACTATGTAATTGGTGTGCATAAATGCAGGTTTTTCAGCCCTCCCAAGCACCGTGCATTTAGATGGAGACTACTGTAGCTATACTCCCCAATCTACACATTGTCATGTTTTTTAGATAAGATTTTTTAATCCCTCTAATGAATACTAAGCTTCTGGTTGGCTCTTTGTAAGAGTTACTTTTAAACCTATCAAATAACTGGAAGTGGTGGTGGCAGGGGCGAGAGGACAGAGAGCTATTAGTAAGGTGATAGTGTTTCTGTGTGATTTTATGTTTGTTTGAGTGCAGGTTTGTGTGTGTGCATATGATTGTATTTTTTTCACCGCATATTAAAGAATTATCATGATTCCTTTGTATTCTCAGAGTACATGACTGTTGATGATAAAACATATTTCCAAGAGTATTTCAAAAAGCTGACCAAAGTTGGTATAAGTGAAAAGAAACATAAGGAGGATACTGCAAAGGTGAGTCATACCATCAAACTGCTGTGCTTGTGGCACATTCTATAGGTTTGTTACATTGTCTACCAAGGTTAACTTTGATAGATTCAGAATTCCAATCTTCATATAGCTTTACACTTGTCTTCTCAATTATATCTTCATTTGATGTAGTTGTATTTGATATTCAGTGTCTTTTTTCTCACTGGATCAAATTGTTCCAAGGCAGATCAGTGAATTTAAGG
>JAUKPP010079135.1:0-16129 GCA_032273245.1 Phyllaplysia taylori
CAAACACACACACACACACACACACACCTACCCCCCCCCCCCCCCCCCCCCCCACACACACACAAACCTCTTGTTCTGCATTCCGGTATCTGTCCGTAAGAGTCTTCGATTTCTTTATCCTTCCGCGTTCGGATGAGATTTCCCCTTGAGTTCCACAAAAAGTCCCAAGTGATTGGATATAAACAGTATGGAGGAGAAGGAACAAAAATTATAATGGGCAGTTTGGTCTTGTCAGAAAGATAACACTCGCTCTGTTGTTGAGATGCGATCCACTTCCCTTCAGTTTTTTCTTTACACAGAACCAGAGAAAAGGCGAGTGAGAGTGCCTGATTAATAATAGAATATGTCATTGTTTACTTGATCTGACAGCTCGGCTGAGAGTCGTTGGACTTTGTTCTCTCATAGCCCCTCTTTTTCTTTCTCTTTCTCCGTCTCTCTCTCTCTCTCTCTCTCTCTCTCTCTCTCTCTCTCTCTCTCTCTTTCTCTCCCTTTCACTACATCACTATTTTGCTTTCTCTCTATACTTTCTTTTTTCCAGCAATCTTCCTTTTTTCTATATCTCGCTTTCTTTCATTTAACCATCGTTCACACATCTTACTCTCTTCGTCCCGCACTGTCTCACTATTTCATATTTCTCAATAGGCCCTGCTCTCTTTCTCGCGATCATCTTTCTTTTTCTCTATCTTAAATCTCTTCTCTCTCTCTCTCTCTCTCTCTCTCTCTCTCTCTCTCTCTCTATATATATATATATCTATATATATATATATCTATCTCTCTCTCTATATATATATATATATATATATATAAAAATATGTCGCTCTAGCTCATTTTCTTTCGGTCTGTCTTTCTCTTTCTCTAACTCTCACTTCTTATTCTTATCTCTGTCTCTCTTTTACTAGTCTCTCTGTGTATCTTTCCCTCTCTCTTTCTCTTCTATCTCTCTTCTTCTTCTCTCCCTCTGTTCCCTCCATCTATTCTCTCTCAAACATACTTCTCTCTCTCTCCACCTCCTTCTCCCCTTTTTTCCCTACTCTTTCTCCCTCTCTCTCTCTCTCACTCTCTCTCTCTCTCTCTCTCTACTGTCGTCTTTCCCCATTGATTGAAGGCTGAGAGTGTTGATCAAGTGTCCGGTGCACGATCTCGCGATCCCATCTCTTGTACCAGCCAAGCTGTCAGGAGGCCGCTATGTGGCGCTCTCCAGACCGGAAACCCGACCTGTCTCAACAAATGAACACTTCGGTACAAAGGTGCACGAATGTGATCATGATCTCCGCTTTGGAGGGAGAGAGTTTAATGGACGTTTGTCTAGTCGGCCTCGGGTACTTGTCAAAACAGCCAAAGAAGTTGGTGCCTCAAAATATGGCTAGCATTTTTCCTTCAATATTTTGGGTATACAGTTTAACTGCACGTGATGTTCATGTTTGTTAGTTGATTGGTTATGTTTTACGTTCCTTTTAATACTGTTTGGTAACTTACCAGACAGGCTTCTGCGACCCTTCAGGCTAAAACAGCCAAAGAAACTGGTGCTTCTATATACAACTAACTTCAAACTAACTAACCTCTGCGACCCTGCTTGTCACGGCCAAACCGAGCGTAAAAAAACAAACGGCAGGGAGACGATGTTTTTTCCAACTTGGTGATCGAACTCCTGCCCTCTGCATGATAAGCAGAGAGCGAAACCGTTACACACACACACACACACACACACATACACACACACACACACTCCATCTCTCTCTCTCTCTCTCTCTCTGTCTCTCCCTAACTCGCCCTCTCGACCCCCCCCCCTTCTCTCTCTCTCTCTCTCTCTCTCTCTCTTTCTGTCTCTCCCTAACTCGCCCTCTCTACCCCCTTCTCTCTCACTCTCTCTCTCTCTCTCTCTCTCTCTCTCTCTCTCTCTCTCTCTCGCTCGCTCGCTCTTCCTCTCTCAACTCACGGGGCTGCCCCCTCTTCATGTCGACTCACACGTGCGCAAAAAGAATAGCTATCAAATCATGTATTATTTATCGACAAATTAACGCCAGTTCAAATTGACGCAACACACTTCACACTTCTGAGACCTGAGACGGCCTATGCTAATGAGTCGGAAAATCAAACAATTCTTCACATGCTGCAATTGAAAATGGTCCACATTGTTATGATACCTCTTCGTTCTTGCAAACTAGTGTCATCAATAGACGTCACCCATACGGTCTACCTGGGGAAATTTTCATCTTGGCTCTCGGGGGAAATGTTGAGAGGTTGGCCTGTATTGGTGTGTGCGTGAGCTTTACTAGAAGCTCAAAGGTGCTTTTCTAGTTTGGGTAAAAATCGGAATGAAATAAAAATAATTATTCGTATCCTCAAATCGAATCAAATTACTCGTTAGTTGAATTTATAATCTAAACTTGAAAATACCTTTACGTCGAATCAAAATTTACAGGGATTCGTTAGTCTTACGAGTTTATCTCATCATTATCCTTTTCTGACTCATTTAACCTGTTTGGTTTTGGTTTTTGGTTTTACGCCCTTGTAACACTGTAAGGTCATGCTAGAGTCGGAGTACTTTAAACCTATCTGCCAGGGCCTGCTCAGCCTGAGATGGGCATACTATTTCTTTAGATCGTCATGGTGCTTCCAATATGGCCTAACACATTTTTTGCACTTCTCAGATAATGGGGAAAACTGATTTAGCCCGACTCAATGTTTCAAGAAAGAACACAATGGAAATATAATATTTTAGCAAAACTGTTGAGCACTTTTGAACAAATGTATTAGCCTACCAAGTGATGCACTACGATGTGAGGATTACGTAATGGGTTTATTCCATAATAGCTTCAGTCAGATTTAGGCCATATTGGAAGCACTATGACAAGATTGATATCCTGATGTCTGGGAGATTTAGACAGGGTACTGGTAAGTTAATCTTCCAAAAAGGAATGAACATAAAAGAAAATGTTGTCGTTGTTTTATACTCCTCTTATCAACACATAATATAGAGACAGAAGGGGAGAAGGATGGTAATAGTCAAATGGAGAGAGAGAAAAAAGAGAGTAAGCAGAGAGAAAAAAAAAAGAAAAAAGAGAGAGCGGGAGAGTGCAGAGAGGGATACTTTGGATACATTTTGAACTCATGTTACATAAAGAAAGTACAAAGAACAATAACTCAGACGAGAAAGAAATGACTGTGGGGGATGTGAAAATAACAGAAGGTTTTTAGCTGGTGACAGGGACGATAAAAAGAGGGAGGGGGCGGAGGAAATAAAGAAAGAAGACTTAGCATATACACAGAGCGAACTATGGCCAGATCGAAGCCATTAGTGGAGAGCGAAGACGACATAAAGACAACGTACGGCGCATCAGCCAAGCAAAAATTATTAAGTCTAATTATGACAAGCCTGACAGAAAGCAAAGTCTCAATATTTTGATTTCTTCCCACGTCAGGGGGAACCAAGTTCACAGCTTTCCCCGTTCCCGTGGGCGAGAGAAAAGCTTTCAACGTCAGGATAGGAAAAGGAGAAGGAGGGGAGGGGGGGGGAAGAAAATGTCTGAAAAGACTCAGAAGAAAAAGAAGACTTTGGATGAGGAGGAGGCTTTTTGGTCGAGTCATTACTAAGATAAAAGGACGACCAGCTATAGCATTTCATGGCTCTGCGAATGTTGCGCGGAGATTGAAAAGGCATTGACTGAGGTCGGCAAGACCATTTTGTCGCCTTTATCTGAGCGGGGATTTGGTGGGGAAATCTCTCAATTATTATCTCTGTCTTCTTTAGTTTTGACGAGGAAGGGTTTGATGTTTTCTGTTGAATGGAAAAGAGACTTGTCCTGTTTTGGCTTTATTGTTGATTTTTGTTCTACAACCCTTGTGACACTGTTTGGTCTTGTGAGAGAAGGGCTACTTCGACCCTGTCTGGCAGGGCCAACCCGGAGAAAGATGAAGCAGACGCTCTTCCCCACATGCCAATGGAACTCGGGTCGTCAGCGTGAGAGTCGAAGAGCCTTCCCATTATACCACAGACGCTGTTGGCGTTGGGGGCTTTTGGGTCGATTCATTACTAAGATAAAAGGCTTGGACTTCATAGCTATATGAATATTGTGCGGAGATTGGAAAAGTATTGACTGAGGGCGGCAAGACCATTCTGGCGCCATTATCCGTACCAGGATTTGATGGGTAAATCTCTACATTATCTCTGTCGGAAGAACTTCGAAAGGAAGCCATCTTGGTGACCTCATACTCATAACAAAAACTCAGTTTCTGTAACTTTTGCCTTTGTATAGCCTTCCGACCTACCGCCTCTACAGTCTCTTGCCTTCTCTGATGCGAGATTAAAATAATATTGCACAGCCAATACAATGACGGCTGTGTGATTTGGAAGGAAATTGAAAGAAATCCATCTTGCAGGTCAAAAACTCAATTCCTGTAACTTTTGCCCTTGTATGGCTTTTCAATCTAACGCTTCTACGGCCTCGTTTTTTTTCTCTGAATAAAGATGAAAATAATGTATCGCCAACAGACTAACGGTTGTGTGGTTGTGAATGAAATCGAAAGTAAGCCATTTGTCTGAAGTCATTTACTTATAGATGCACCAGCTTCTTATCTTGGTGACACCCATGGTCAATACCTCAATCCTTGTCACAGACTAGCAAGGTATAATAATCTGTGATCCTTGTAAACTTTCCCTTGTATGGCTTTCGGTCTACAACCTTTACAGCCTCTCATCCTCTCGTGCGCAAGATGAAAATAATATCGTATAGCCAATAGAATGGCGGCTTTGTGGTTTTGAAGAAAATAGAAAGGAAGCCATCTTGCAGGTCAAAAACTCAATTCCTGTAAGTTTTGCCCTCGTATGGCCTCTCGATCTACAACCTCTACAACCTCTCATCTCCTCTGGTGCGAGATGAAACTAATATTGTATCGCCATGAGATCCAGCCATCTGGCGTCCCCCGCTAATGTTTCCCACGATGTCAAAGAAGAGGCTGGTCGGTGTATGAAAGGACGGGCACACAGAGTTTTCGGCCTTGATGGGTCTAGTCATTAGATCAACTAGCTGGTGGGTCGATGTTTGATTGGCTGTCATAGGCGGAAGTGGAATACTTTTTGCTTTTTAGACATCGTCTTCGCGACGGGAGTTTTTTCGATTCGCGTACGATTAGCTCAGTAATTATAAATACACAGTCTGGGTTTGGTCATACTCAACTGACAATGTGCCATAAGAAATACTGTTTTCCGAAGCTCTCAAAATACTTTCAGAAGTAGTTAATTGAGCCTAGACTCACAACTCATTACATCGCTAAGGTTTATTGCATTTCTAGCAGAATTGTGTTGAGTACAAAATTGATAGCTAGTTTTAGATAACAATAAAATCAAGTACCGTACTGGCACATCTTATTTGTTCTCCATCTATCTATTTACCTATCTTTCTATCTATCTATCTATCTATCTATCTATCTGTCCATCTATCTATCTATCTATCTGTTTGTCTATCTATCTATCTATCTATCTATCTATCTATCATCCTTTATTTATCTATTAATTTCATTGTCTATTTTTCTTTCTCTTTCTCTCTCTCCTTCTCTCTGTCGCTCTCTCTCTCTCTCTCTCTCTCTCTATCTCTCTCTCTATATTTCTCTCTCTCTCTCTCTATCTCTATCTTTACATACTTCTCTTTCTGCCTATGAGTATATTGGTTACGGAAAAAAATATTATGATCATAGCTATTGGGTAGTTTGCAAGTAATGATTGAAACTAAGGATATGAAGAAATGACAAGGGACACTGTACATTAGGTCATGGGCTCACATTTTGGGACAAGGGTTTAAGTGCATTGGGCTAAAAACTTTGCCTAAAATGGCAGAAAAGACATTTCTGTTCCATTTCTTTTTAGAGATTTTATTGAACAGCCAAAATTACCCGCGACAGAGTGCATACGAAGCAACCGAACTATGCATTTGGGAGGAGATTAATGGGTACGGGGTGTGGGAAATGGAAAAGTAGAGAGACTACAGTGGGTAGGAGTGATGTGTGAGTGAGTGAAGGTGGAAGAGGGTTGGGGGGGGTATAAGATCTTCGTGCGGGGGAAATGGAGCCATATCTAATGCAGCATCCTGCCCACCACGGCTGACATCAATGCCATATTCCCCTTGCCCGCTCACCAAATGCCCAACTTCCCATTGCGATCGCAGCTTGCGCCCATGTGAAAATCAGAAAATTGCAAAATTACCCCGATTTGGGGGCGCATTTTCTCATCGGCTTCGAGAAAACTTTTATTCCTGCTCTCCCCTAAAGAGCTGGACCCCTGCCGGCTTTCTGTGTCCCAGATTCTTGAAGGAACATTGGGGGAAAATGGCCTTCAGAAGATTGCCCGAAGCGCTTGCTTTGGGGGAGATTTAGAAATCACGCCCAAAAAGTCTATAAATGACAATAAATCGCCGCAGAGGAGCTTTGCCCGAGATGTCCTCTTACCACCCTCTTCATTCCGCCGGGGCGAGTTAAAAAGTTGTCTCCCCTTTCCCCCGGGCGGACGCAGAGAAGTTGTTCTAGCCGTTTCCCTTTCAGACTGGAGAGCAGCATTTGTCAGAAGCTCTAGCTGGATCGTTATATAATTATCTCCAGCCCTCTGTCGGGGGCAGCGCCTCACATGTGAATTTTGGCCACTTGAAGAATGACGTATTGAGATAATCAGCTTTTCAAGAGAGCTTCCGGAAAATGTAGAGTGTCGACAGGGCTTCGCGAGGCTGCTCTTCGTCCAATGCAAGTGACGTTGTTTTATGAAAAGCGAGTGGCGAGTTTGTTTGATTTCCTGTCTTCTTGTCCTGTTTGTGCTTGATTCTCGAGATGAAATCGATGCCTGTGACATTGATCGATCGTCCATTCCCCCCAGCGCATCTTCTTTTTTTTTTCTTCTTTTTTTTTTGCTTTTCCCTCATTTCAATCTTCTTTTTTCGTTTGTTCAAATCATCATTATTTAGATGGATTTCAGGCCAAGCGGATGTGAATGTGTCAATGTATGATCTGAAAAAATAGTAATTTTGATCTGCACTTTGCATGTAGCCTACAATTCAATGTCAGGCGCTAAACTAGAATGCATGTGACGTACTTAGTTCAAATCCCCCCTTTTGAGCTTCTTTAACGCTAATTTTAAGTTGAGTGGGTAGGCGTGTAGGAGTGTGTATGTTTAAGTGTTTTGTTTTGTTTATCGCGTGTTGGTAAGTACAATTCCGATGCAAGCCGTTTGTTGCATTTTTAGTAGACATAATATACAAGCTTCAGTGTATACCCCAAAGTAATAACAAGTTTTCATAAATGTTGCCTATATTTCGCCAAGTTTGCTGAAAGAGTACAAATTTATATATGTATTGAAGAACTGAACAAAATAATGTTCAGTTCATCAATATTCATGCGCTTGTAAAATGTTTTATCTATACTTAATTGCACTGAATGTGAATACGAGCAAGTCGTGTGGTAGCATAAAAAGATCACTCAGTAGAAGTTACCCATAATTCACAATGGCAAAGACAATTATACATACACATGTATACGAACAACCCCCCCCCCCCCCATCCCCGCCTCTACTTCCCAACACCTCTTACCCCACTCACTATTTCCATTCCTTCCCACATTCCAACACCTTTCCCTACCCCCCTCCCATACATATTATAAATTATATATATATTCTAACTATCAACCCACGCCTCCCCACCTCCACCCCATAAAGAGAGTGAATATCATATTATTTATTCATTTCCTGTTTTCCTATGTGTCAGGTGACCGGCTCTTGGACATCCCGTGCAAAGTGTGCGGAGACAGAAGTTCTGGAAAACACTACGGCATCTACAGCTGTGATGGTGAGACCATGAATCTGTTGTCATTGAGATGACTGCAATGGATGTTATTATTGATTGTAAAGTGCACAGAGCCTGCTTTCAAGCGGGGATATGCGCTATATAAATGCAGTCATTATTATTATTATTAGTTTTCTTTGACAACTCTTGTCACCGTTGTCATCATAACCATTCTCATCATCAACACAATAGAATAGTCCCAAACTCCGAAAACAGAGGGTTTTCACGGGATTAAGAGTGGGGAGGGGGAAATCTGCATGCCTAATCGCACTGCAAAAAAAAAATCCCTGGGTTATTTTATCATGAATACCGAGTATGGAGCTGAACTATTGTGGTTGTCCTTACCTTCTCTCTCGTCATCATCATCATCAACATCAGCAGTAGCAACTCCGCCACCACCCTCCCCATTGCCCTAATTTTTAGCATTATCATCAATGTGCGCAAGCACGCAAGCTCCTTGAGACGATGCATTATTCATAGCGAACAATAAGATAAACTTATTGTGCCTGCATTTTACCTTTTGGTTCCTTTTTCCTTGGTCATGATGTTACCTATGGAAAAACTTGCGGATGACGTCTATGCACTATATATGACAATTATGATAGGACAGTAATAATAGGGATAAAGATGAAACGATGAAATAAAATTTGTATGAATAAATTAAATGGGATTGCAAAGACGTGGCAACGTTATCAATAATAATGGCACCAGTAAGGTTGATGATCATAATAGAGACATTAACAAATAACGTAGTCGTGTTGTATCAGAAGACTGTATATTTGATTAGTATGATCCTAACGACACTAATTATGATAACAATAATATTGTTTATAAAAATATAGCAATAGGCAATAGAATAGTGATCAAATGAAATGTATGGTGATTGCAATAATCATCATACAAATATAATTGCGATTGTGATGATAATAACAGCAACAACAACAATAACAACCAACGATTCCTTTTACCTACATTCCCAGGCTGCTCCGGCTTCTTCAAGCGCAGTATCCACAAGAACCGGGCATACACATGCAAGGCCCAGGGTGCCCTGAAGGGCCGGTGTCCAGTGGACAAGACACACAGGAACCAGTGCCGTGCGTGTAGACTCAACAAATGCTTTGAGGCTGACATGAACAAGGAAGGTAGGCTGGTCGTGTTTGTGTTTAAGGTTTGGTTTTGGTTTTGTTTTGGTTTAACGTCTCTTGCAACACTGATAACCGGGTGTACCCGTGTAACATGGTGTAAGGCGGAGCGTCCACTGACTTGTTTTGTCAGTTGTAGGCCAGGCTCATGTGTATATATCATATATAGATAAGCCTGGCCTGCATCTGACAAAACATGTCAGTGGACGCTCCGCCTAAGGCCCAGGGCGCCCTGAAGGGAAGTACACGGGAATCAGTGCCATGTGTCAACAAAATGCTCCGAATCCGACATAAACAAGGAAGGTAAGCTGATCGATCCAGACTCTTGATTGATGTGTATAACGGATGATGAATATCAAGAATGTGTCAATGGATGGTCACGTCTATTTGGGTTATCTTGGTTTTTGTTTTAAGCCACTTTATCGTGTGACACTTCAAGGTCATTATAGAGGCGGGCTATTTCAGGTTTGGTTTGGTTTGGTTTCCAGTTTTACGACCCCTGCAACACTGTAAGGTCATTTAAGAGACGGGCTACTTCGACCTTGCCTGTCAGAGCCAACCCGGGCTGAGAGGGAAAAAATACCAGCGGAAAAAAACCCAGATCGTACATGCTCGGGATCGAACCGGTGTCTTCCGCATGACAGGCGAAAAGCCTAACCATTACACCACAGCGCCGGTGGGCTATTTCAAACCAGCCTATCAGACTGATGATCGCGACTCAACATCCAAGAAGAGAGACGGAGATGTTCTTCTGACATGGGGATATATCAATATGGAGGCGGGCTTCCTCGACCCGATCCATGGGGCTTAACCCGTGCTGATAGGGATTTAACACCCAAATAGAAAGACAGAGCTACTCTTCCAACATCAGGAGAAAAAAATTCCACGTCCTGAGCGTGATAACTTAAGGCTTCTCGTCCACAGCCCACCATTAGAAAAGTGCGGTTGCGTTCAACACTATATTTTACTACTAGGCTTGTCCACAGAAGCTAGACCGCTAAGGCCAGACTGTTTAGTAGTAAAATATAGTGTTGAACGTAACCGCACTTTTTCTGCGCAGGGGCTGTGGACGCGAAGCCTAAGTATTACACCTATTTGGAGAATTCCTCTGTTCTGCCTCTCTGTAGTAAGCTCTTCTTCTTCCTGCTTCATCCAGCAGTTCAACACGAGAGGGGACCGCGTAAGCCCAAACCAAAGCCTGGAGAACTTCCGGGGCCGCTGCTGGTAGACACCAGGGGACAGAACTCTCAGGACCATCCCATAGACCTCAGTGTTAGTGTTACCACCCCTTGCCGTTTCATCCCCTTGCCGTACCACCAAGACGTTGCCATAACGACGCCGCCTGGTTTCCCTGATTCTCACATGCTGATGTTGTCGGGATATATGAACAGATTTAATGATCTTATGAGGATACAGGTAAGCTGACAGCCTATGATCCCAGATAATTTATATTATGTTGTAGTACATTCCAATTGTAGCGAAGTTTGTGAACAATTTCCCTCAAGATATTTCGCCACGGAATTGTTATAATTAAGGGACATATCCCTACAAGTAACTCAGTGACTGAGCCAATGGTTGCATCCATTATGTTTTTTCCGGTAGTTGCAGTAAATTACCTGATAACTGCATTGCACTTGTGACTTACCAATCTTTTGGTTCGCAGAAGTCTTGAGACTGCATTGCATTCCTGCTTTATCAAAGGGTTAATTTTAGGGCCCTCCACTCTCGGGATACAAAGCTGGGATACCATTGCTTTGTAGGTATTTTTGTAGGTATTTAAGACTTCTGGAAGGGTAAGTAACCCAGAAAATCCACAATCAATAGCCACAAGAATAATGTTTTGGATTATGCCAGTAAAATTAGACGTGAACAGGACCGGGTACAGTCCCAACACCCAAAACTGCAACTGACAACCCAATATTTTTTCCTCACCAGCACGGCCCGTCTGCTTTCATCGCCCCGATGGCCCCGCCTCTTGTGACGTCATTCCACCACGACATCCTACAGGAAGTGATGGCCAGACTTCTCTTCACCGTGGTCACGTGGGTGAAGCACATCCCAGCATTCATCACCCTCGCGCCAGGAGACCAGGTAATGAGAAGTGCGGAAGGGACATAACAATAACATCATTTTTTTTTTCTTTTGTCATGTCATTTTCTTTTGTTGCTCTTGCAATTGTTGCTGTTTCCGATGTTCTTGTTGCAATTGTTGTTTTGTTGTTATTGATTTTGTTGTTGGTGTTGTTGTTCTTGCCACTGTTGTTGTTTTGTCTATGGTTGTTGTTATTGCTGTCGTTGTTACTGTTGTTTTAAAGATGCTCCTGATGAAAAGGAAAGGAGGCGCGCGTGTGTGTGTGTGGTTTGTTTGTTGTGTGTTTGTTGCTTTTTTTTTTGGGGGGGGGGGGCGGGGGGGAGGGGCAATCGGATAAAAAAAATAAAAGGAGTACCATACTGAAGTTTTTCGCCAGAGATAATTATGGCACTGATAGTGATAAAGGATTTTTGCTTCTCCTACCGTACTTTTGTTTCGCAAAGGATGCTAAAATTAAACCAACCTTTTTTTTTCAATAGAGTGTGGTGATGATATATGATTCTATGACGGTTGATAAGATAAAAATAATGGTTGCCCATAATAACGACAATTTTCAGTAAACTTGAACACGTTTACAATAACAACAAGAACAAATTCATAAAAATACCATACTTTATTTCACCTTTTCTTCACAATTTCTAAAAATCCCATGCTCTGTTTCACATTTTCCTCACAACCCCTAAGAATACTATGCTTTGTTTCATCATTTTTTCACAAACCCCTAAAAATGACATGCTTTTTCTTCACTTTCTCCAGACTTTATTGATGGCCTCAGCATGGAAAGAACTGTTCCTCCTCGGCGTTGTCCAGTGGGGTCTGCCAATTGACCACCTGACTCAGCGTGATGACGTCAGCACGTCCACTGTGGATTCGGAGGAGAGCGAGACTATGGCTGAGATGATCAACAGACTCCGGGAGATGTCGCTCGATCCGACAGAGATCACGTGTGTCAAGGCTGTGGCCTTGTTCAAGCCAGGTACGGAGGGAGTGGGTTGTCCATTTGGGTTTGGGAAGGTCTAAGATTTGAACCATACGAATGAACAATGAGTGGTCCTTGCCTCTACCGTCATGGACGCAATGGAAGGGCGGGGGGCCTCTAAGGCCCTGTATTGGGGGCCGGGGTAGTCTCATGGGTCTTTCCGTTTTTGGTGTGGTCGAGCAGAGTAAGCAGCCAGGGTCAATGAAGTTCCATGGAGAGTATCCTGGCCCTATAGTGGGTCTGGTTAATCCTGACGAGTTGTGTTAATATTATTATATACTCATGTGCAAAAGTAACTTGATACTTTGTTTTCAGCATGTATCTTTCCTTTCCGTGTGGGCTACAGCACAAAACATATATCTAAAGAAAGAAGATTTATCTTGCTACTTGCATGCCAATTTTCATTGCAATCTGCTCACGGTCGTTGGAGTTACAAGAGTTTTTACAGAAACAGGTCGAAATTGTTGCGTCAGAAACATGATAAAGAGCAAAAAACGCACCAAACTGATATGGGGTGTGTCCGCTAAAGCACTCAATAACCGCGCGCAACTCATCTCCTCATAGAATTTGTGAGGGGATAATCTTCATCTTGAGTTAGTTCGTTCTAGGCTGCTTGAATTTGTCCCTAAAATCATCTTCATCTAAGATTCGTTGCTATTACTGTCTAATTTCCCTCCTGAATGAGGTCCTAGAAATGACTCATGGGATTTAAGTCGGGATTGGTCACTGGTCATATTTTGTGTGCAGTCCCATTTAGTTCCAGAAGAAATATTCTGATAAAAATAACTTCCATCTTGAAAGTCTTCCGAAAGCAGAGTTGATTGAAAACAAGATTTTTTTTTTAAAGTATCTGTTGAATGACGCGAGACAAACAAATTGTTCTCGTCTGCACTTGTTTTTAGTAGTCATCCGCATCGCCTTTTGTGTCAATTTCAACACTCCTCATTACTGATCTCCTTTACAATTGTGTAACAGGCCAGGCAGGTCAAATAGTCTTGCAAACTTTTAGACCTCACATCCAGTTTAGATATTTCTGAGATGCCTTGCTTTTTCTTCCGTGTATACCTCTTTTGGGTCTCATTACTGAAGTAAGACTTACGACATGAACTTGCACCGAATCAAAACAATTTGGCCCACTTCATAACAAAAGACAAAGTGGGGTGGATCAGTGTTCTATGAAAATACAGCATGTGAATTGATCAATAATCGATAATTCAAAAGTCAGTAAGCATGAAACTCTTTGTAGGCTACCATACCAAATTACTGCAGCTTGTCCAATTCTATGACTTTGTCCGTTTGTTGACGAGTTTTTTTTTGCTCTTAAACACTCAGACAAGTGCTAAGCGAAGAAAATCAAAGGGGCAGATCAGCTGTTGAATGGAATTCAACTACCCTGGAATGACCTAACTCCAGCGGACATTGATACCCTAATAAAGTCTATTAGGATATGAATGCGGGTGGTTGTTGAGTCTTTGTGGATGCACCCCTTACTAAATTAGTGCGTTTATTACTCTTTGTCATGTTTCCGACGCAACAATTTCGACTTGTTTCTGTAAAAACACTTGTAACTCCAACGAATGTGAACAGATTGCAATGAAAATTGACAGATATGTTTTGTGATGTAGCTCACACGGAAAGAAAAGATACAGGCTGAAAACAAAATGTCAAGTTACTTTTGCACATGAGTATATATATATTCCAACCTAGCCCCATCTCATATGGTATCATTTCATACCCATCCCATCCAATCGTATCTCAATAAAAATCGAGTTCTAATAAGGTTTATTGTCTCTTTTCAACTCATTTACACTTCTTCTTGTCGCATATACCTCGTCTTATTTTGCCATTTATTTTCATTCGTCTTTAATTCGCTCATTATCTCAACACATTTCATGTGATTCTACCCCCATTCCATGCCCATTTTTTTTATCTAATTTCACATCACCTTGTCTCATCTCTTTGCATTGTCTTCATACCATGTTACATCATCTCATATTTTTTCATTAGTTCCCATCTTATCTTGTCTCATTTCAGTCATTCAAAGCCTAAGCTCATTTAATTTCATCTCATATTTCTCTATCTCATCTGAATTTTCGATATTGTCCCCATCATTTCATCTCATTGGGTCCCTAACCTCTACTCATTTCATCTCATCCTGTCTCAGCTCTGTCTCATCTCGTCTCACTATTTCCAAATACGTTTTTTTTAAAATAATTTTTCATTTCATCCATCTCATCTCAATTCATCTCATCGCATATCTAACTTATCCTCTCCCATTATTTCCCAAATTCATCTCATTCTCACTGTTTTCTAGTTTAATCCCTTTCTTGCAATTCACCCCATTATTCCCCCAACCCATCTAATTAACTCCCCATTAATTCTCTTTTTCACCCCCAGACGTGGCGAACTTGTCCGACAAACGTCAAATCCAGGGCATCCAGGACCAAGCCCAGCTAATGCTCAACAAACACATCCAGCTGAGCTACCCGCGCCAGATGATTCGATTCGGCCGTCTGCTCATGCTCCTGTCCAAGATGCAGACTCTCAGTGCCAGCACGGTTGAGCGCGTGTTTTTCCGGGGACTTTTGGCCAGGTCGTCAATAGAGAAACTGATTGGGAATATTCTGCATGGGGAGTTTTTGTGACCAGAGAAAGGGAGAGAGGGCGGGAAGGGGATTTTTGTGCAGTGGTGTTGAATGACTTCTTGTGCTTGTATTATAATATAGTATAGCAAATAGAGCGAGACTGGATACATCTCTTTGATGTACCGGTACCTTCTTTTCTCGAACTTTTGCCCACCTCGCCCATAGAGTTAGAAGTAATCTATTCATAGAGATTTCAGCTCCTTTGGATGTTTTACCCTGTCATCCATAGAAAAAGAGTAATCGGGAATATCCTGCATGAGAAAGTTTTGTGACAAAAGAAAGAAGGACAGAGAGAATAATATGACTATAAACTTTTTATGACAAGAAAGAGGAGAGCCAGAGGGAGGGGGGGTAGAAGCATTAATTGATAGCGGGGTGCATTTGGTACAAGACTATCATTTGAGAGTAGCTTGTGCTACAGACGAAAATATAACTGATTCTGTAAGCCTCCTGGTGATGTCACAGTTTTCCACTTTTGAAGCAAATCTAATGTTAAAGTTCAGAGACTTCATGTTCCCTTTGTGTGCGAACTTCTCGTCAGGTTTTGTTTTCCAGTTAAGGAATATTCCTTTCCTGGTTGTTTTCTTGATAGGTTATAGGTGTTGTATACTGTGGGTATTTGAAGAAACTGACTTTATTTTGGACATCAGCCGTTTTTTCTCCTTTAGTCTTCAATTGTATTGACTAGTTATGTAGAAGTGGCGCTTTAGCATCTCTGTCATCAGCGGCCCATTTTATTCATTTTATTAGGGGGTGGAAAGTTGTGAAGAGAAAAAATTAACACCCAGGACATCTTCGTTTAGTGAATTACTCCGACGATACGCAGTGTGGGCCGGGCATAATGGAGTGAAATCTCGATAACACTGTCAGTGTAAACTGCAATTGGGAGCACATCATAATAAGATCCCAGAAGATCTATGCTGAAATTGTTATTCCTATAGTGTAAATATATTGTACATGTCGTATAGCTTTTGAAATAACCAAAGCGTTTGTTTGTACATTATTAAGCCAAATATGTCAAATTAGATGTCTTACTATACTGTCATTTCTTCTCAATCTAGTTTTATTCGTGAACTTTTTATTGGATCTTTAATATAAAAAAAAATTCTCCTTTTTTTTTTCGAAAAAAAAACAATTTTGAAAGATTAACACATCTGTTCGCAAACCTGATACCGCACAGTTCCCAGCGTTACTATCATTGCTCGTAGGCCTATGTATTATTTGGTTTTGGAGAAACCCTGCCCAATCATTTTAGAGTTCTATTCTATCCATTTTCTCTCTTTCACTTTTATGGTTTACATCTGAATTTCATCTCATAAGTCGACTCGCAAGATGATAAAGCTGTTATGCCTACCTAGCATCCTTTTGTCACATTTTTCTACCATTTTCCTCTCCCCTATCTCTCTCTCTCTCTCTCTCTCTCTCTCTCTCTCTCTCTCTCTCTCTCTCTCT
>JAUKPP010079246.1:0-16128 GCA_032273245.1 Phyllaplysia taylori
ATACTCGATCAAACAAACTGCCCCACGTGGGCCTCGAACTCACGTCCTCTGCGTGATAGGCGAAGCGCCTAATCATTTCACCACAGACGCCGGTGATTAGGCTCTGAGATACGGCTTTTTAAATTTGCTCAACCACACACCCGAGCAAGAACAGAAAAGGGGAGAAAAACAGCTTTAAAGTGGGACAATGTATTCTTATTGTGCTTCAACAAATGTGTAAATTTTAATGCACAAGTTTAACCGAATCAGTATCTATAGTGCAACGGTAAGGCTCTTCACCTTTCATGTGGAAGACCCAAAGTACATCCCACGTGCCGATCATCTATATTTTTCAGCTGAGATTTGTTCTTCTCATCCCGGGTTGGCCCTGACAGGCAGGGTAAAAATAACCAGTCTCTAAAATTACCTACCAGTGTTGCAGGGGACATAGAACTGGTAACAAAGCCAAAAGTAAAGGGCTAAATTTCACTACTTATCTACCTTTAAAGCATTCAGATTTATAAACAGTATCAGTTAATGCAATAAAAAACCACAAACTTTTAAACACCCAAGTTCTCTAAGGGCTTTAGGATCTGCAACTGACGACTCATTTGGACAGATCGCGAGCCACTTGATGGTACATGAACTCAGAACATGCACTGGGGTCTGTGGTGTTATGGTGAGGTTCTTCGCTCATTATGCGGATGGCAAGAGATCCATCTCACATACAGACAGGCATCTACTGTTGTTTGCTGGGGTTTGTCCCACTCAGCCCGGATCTGACCTGACAGGCTGGGTCAAGGTAGCCCGTTTCTTAAATGCCCTTACAGAGTTGCAAGGGACAAAAAACAAAATCCAAACGAAACTAATCTTGAGTACCGGTGCTGTGGTGTAATGGTTAGCTCTTCGTCTATCATGCTGAAGACACGAGTTCAATCCCGGCCATGGATGATCTGGGTGTTTTAGGCTGGGATTTTATCCCTCTAAGCCCAGGTTGGCCCTGACAGCCAGGATCAAAATAGCCTGTCTCTTAAATGACCTTACAGTGCTGGAGGGGAGGTAAAACATTGTTTCTATTCCAGCCAAACAAAATTATGAACTCACCAACTCATTCAAAGTCTTCACTTTCATTGGCACTTGAATCAAGCCCCACTGCACATCAAAAGAACTGTCAGTAAGACACAGAGATACCGCAGCAATAAGAAACAGAAAACATACATATTATGAAGAAAGGAGAGCGCCAAACAGAAAACTCCATACAAATAATTAATGAAGAGATAAATGGCATTTATAATGGCCTGAGTTCTATCCCACATGCATACAGGCATCTAGAGTTTTTTGCAGGGGTTTGTGCGGTTCTATATTGATAAGAAATAAAACCGAACTTTAAAAACATGAGGCTAAGGTGGGCTGGAAAGGTTCTTTGCAGAGCAACTAGAGGACATGAATTTGAGTAGAGAATGTAAATATCCTGAACATTTTTTTCTTTGAGAATCTCCATGTTTTTGCTGCATACCCATCTGAGCCTGAGTTTGACCTGGCTGGCAAGCTGAAGCAGAATGTATCTCCGACATTGCAAAAGCACAAAAATAAAACGAAGTGGTCAGCTGTCCTTAACTATGGCTAGCCCAGGAGTCTACACGTACTTAAGTACGGTTAAATTTCTAGGCTAGCCGTACTTAGACCTCGGCCTTTTGACGGAAACCTGTTTTTGACCAAAGATGCCAGATTTCTCTTTTAGCTTGAGGCCAAAATTTTCGGTTTTGTATCAAATATAAATACTCTAGATTTAGATTACAAACTAAAATTATATTTACAAATCGTTTTTTTGCCTTTTGTCAGTCTAACCATCATTCTGTACGAAGAGCCTGCCAGTCTAGACGTCATTAAGTACAGTTAGCCTAGCTGTCTAGACGTCATTATCTAAACTAGACGCACTTCTGTACGGCTAGCCTCTTCCAAAATAAAAACAAACAACAATGATAAAAAAGAAGAGAAAAAGAAGAGAAGAGGTTGAGTGGCAATGAATGAGTGAGAGAGTGAATAAGTGAATGAGTGCGTGAGTGGGTGAGGAAGTGCGTAAGTGGAAGAGTGGAAGATATGGAAGGAGAAGAGAGAGAGAGAGCAAAGTGAAAGGGAGTGAGAGATTCAGAGAGAGGCTGAAAGAGCGAGTTCAAGTGCATGGAATTATTGACTGCTTGAGTGGGCTTTGTGACTGAAATTCTCATCGTGAGCATTTTGTAGGCTATCTTGGGAATGACTGTAAAGTGCACATTTCCATGTCGATGACATGCAAAATACCCATGTGGATCAATTAAGTATATCTTATCTTATCTTATTCTTATCTTATCTAATCTTTTTTCACATCACTCCTTATTCTACACTCACCCAACATTTCCAGCGTTGGTACAGTTTGGGTTCTGTAAGCCTACAACAACCTCCAGGAAATCTTTTGGTGCATACACCGGTCTGATCTGACTCAGGTCTGAAACAATACACATCCAAAGGTTGTTTGACTGTGACATGTAAAAAGGAAAGTGATCCCATTCACAAGCTGGTTGCAACTGTCAGTCCCGTATCGATTGCTTTTTGGTGGAAATGATAAAACGTTTGAGGCTAAAGCAGCAAAAGAAGCTGGCACCCACCCATATAAATAACTTACAGCTTACAAATCTTTGGAATGTCTAAAGAGAATGGAAAGCTCAACCCTCAATCCACACCCGAAAACTACTATTGAATAGATTGAATACATTTAAAGAAAATGTCATGCAAATATTTTAAGCTTCAAAAACATAAAAATAAAACTATGCATTCAGTTTGGCATGCACAGCTTAACAGAAATTATTAACTTACTGAGCTAAAGCAATGTTCAGTTTCAAAGATTCGATTGAACACCACATCAAAGTAAAAAATATTATTTTATCAGTGAACAGAGCAGAATCCTCCACACCACACACTCAACCTCACCAAAGAAAACAAATAAAGAATGTAATGCTTGAATCATTAATTTGCTTGTCACAAGGCACACCTATCCAAAATCTAACCATGAACATCTTCCATTGACTTACTAATCCAACATCCAATATCTGTTATTGTTTCCCAAATCAAACATCTTATATCTTATATTGTTTCACTAATCTAACATCCAATATGTTTCATTGGTGTATTAATCTAACATCCAACATCTTTCATTGTTTCACTCATCTAACATCCAACATCTTTTATTGTTTCACTAATTTAACATCCATATATTATTGCTTGACTAATCTAACATCCAGTATCTTTATATGTTTTATTAATCTAACATCCAATATTTTTCATAGTTTTCTTAATGTAACCATCGACATCTTTAATTATTTCATTAATCTAACATCCCATACCTTTCCTTCTTTCACTAACATTTTTGCTGTTGGACAATTATAATTTGTATATATACACTCTTCAAATTCAGACAGCTTAATTTCACAGTTGATTTGCAGCGGTAAATAATGATGTCATGGTGATTTGGGTGAAGAGTAGAGATGACAACCAACATTGTATTGTGCACCAGCTGTGGCAAACAACACAGGCACAGAAAGAGGGTATATGGTAAACGGTGGTTGAGAGCAGAACAAGGGTGCATATTAGAGTTGTGGGGACAGAAGTCAGAGAAACTGTAGGGTTTTTGGTTGTCTTTTTCTCAAAAACTGTAGTCATCCTCAAGATAATATGATATCAATAACATTTTGAAGCTATTGGGTAAAAGTCCTTTGATCTTGGGGATGTTTTGCAGTGAATCTCCGCTCTCTGGATTTACTTAGCCAATTTCCATTTAAGAAAAAAACAATGCTTTCTCCTTTCCCCACCCCCTCCCTTTCTCCCAAGTCCCTCCTCCTTTCACACAATCACAGACACACATACATACAGGGAGGCGTTGATGGCCGAGGGGTAGTGCATCCGCCTACAGACGAGGAGGTCCTGGTTCTCGACCCCGTCCTATCCGAGATGTACGTACAATTCAGACGTTACGCCTCGTAAACGACCTTACAGTGTTGCATGGGGCATTAAACCAAAACCAAACATACAAATCCACACACACATCCACACACACACAAAAGTATTAAAAAAATAATAATAAGGCATGAAATGATCGAAACAATAATAACAGTATGCCAGTCTAATGAAAAACATCCTAAACTCAATGGTTTGGTTTGGTTACCAGTTTTACGTCCCCTACAACACTGTAGGGTCATTTAAGAGACGGGCTACTTCGACCCTGCCTGTCAGGGCCAACCCGGGCTGAGAGGGAAAAATCCCAGCAGAAAAAAACCCACATCATCCGCGCTCGAGGATCGAACAGGGGTCTTCCTCATGACAGGCAAAGAGCCTAACCATTACACCACAGCGCCTGTCCTAAACTCAATAATTCAGTTTCATACTCAGCATTCATTTTCTGCTAGACAAGCCCTGGTTTATATTTATTGCAGTGCATTAAGGCAGTAGATCTGCCTTCTTTTCTAGGGAATCCTGCTGCCTTTTCATTTTTATTGAGTATGGGACACCTTTTATCCCCAGTATAAAACGTTTTCATTTAAATATTCCAAAAATAGCAGGGGGAGGAGGGAGGCAGGGAGTTATCACTTTAAATAGATCTAATGCGCATTGAGCATCTTTTAGAAAATGGAAATACGCAATATAAATGCTATTTATCATTATTATTAATGAGGGCATGTCATTGATAGGAGACTGCAAAAAGTGACATTAGAGAGTTGGTGAAGTTCAATAGCAGGTTACAAAATACATTAACAACATAACAACAGTCAGTACACACAGGAAAGCAGAGACTAAAACTATTTCCCTTTCGTATTTCAGCACAATAGATTATAATAGAACAACATCTCTTTTCTATTGTTTACAAAACTTAAATAAATTGAGAGGGACGGGTAATAAGAAACATAATTGGATGACATACTCAAGTCAAAGTTGTCACTGTGCCTCAAGAAATATTTTGAATCCATGAATCTGTACGAGGATTGTAAAATCCTGCTTTCATTCAGTCTTGTATAAGCAGAAACTAAATTGCGAGAGTACAATATTTTTCTAAACTGAGAGAGTATATGTCGTGCGACCACTCCAAATAAGTTGTAAGCCGCAATTAGGCAATTTAGAGCTAATGGTATCACCAGAAAACTTGTTTGTTTCCCTTTAAAAAAGTAAAAAAACTATCTTGCTGGAATGTTTTTATCTATAATAATCTTTTGAGTTACTCTGTATATTCAGATATTGTAACAAAAAAAAGACTTCTGAGCACCCAAGTTGACTTTGCAGGGCGTTTTCTCCACTTTAGGATCAGCGACTTATGACTCATTTGGACAGATTGCAAGACATATTTCTTCTAAATTGCAAGGGTATATACATGTAGTAGCCTACAATATACTAAATTGTTGGAGCAGGCATGGCCAAGCATGTGCCTTTTGCGGGCCGAATGGAGCTGATCCGAATATCTCGCAAGCCAAAATAGAAATGGTTATAGATATACACATACTTTTAAATATACAGGTGCATGAGTATGTGTGCGTGTGTGTGTTTGAACAACAACGTTGAACACTAGCAAAACACTCCGCAGCACATGTATGAAAGTTCGGCACGCAGAAGGAACATAAGCATGACATTGAACTGAGTTTACGTGTGACACCTAAAGTTGCATTGATTGCAAGTCTTGCAGATTATGAAATAGATTACTGCTTCGTCCTGGACCGAAACTGTTCTTTTTCATTCACAATACCAACCGTTTTGTTAAGGTAGTATGAATTGTCAGCTTTCGCAGGCCACATTTATTACATTACTTATTATCAGGTCGACTTGCAGACCGGACTGAAACTGCTCATGAGTCAGATCTGGCCTGTGGGCCATAGTTTGCCCATGCCTGTGCTAGAGTATAATATTTCTTCTACAGCTGTCAAGTAAGACACAAAGATCCAGGGTATGGCTTCATAAACAGCAATGAGTGAGTCATGGATACCAGAATATATCATTTAGACTTGATCCAACACAGATAAGGACACTGTTAGTGAGAGAGCAACTTAGTCTCCTACTGGCATTTGCATATGTAGAGAGATTCAATTCCCTGTATGGACTGATGGTCGGCCCAATGCAAATACATAATGATATATTCAGTATGGCTAAAAGCAAATCTAAATGGCTAAAATAAAGTGATTTTTCACTGCCACAGTTATTCAGTTCCCTACAGACAACTTTTTTATTTTGCACAGAGATACAGTCAATAATTATGGGAAGGTGGGAGCTTGGGACAATAAATTTCAACTTGTTAGTAATTTAGAGTCCCAAGTCTCCCACCCCCTCCCATACATTTAAGAGTTGCTATAAATTGCTGCATTTCTACAATCTCCTGTTGACAAAATATCTTATGTTAGATTGACAGTGTGGGGAAGATGGAGGGGGGGGGGGGAGGGAGGGAACGGCAAGCATCATGTGCCACAGACAGACAACCAGGACACTCAAGTCTCACCTATCCCTCTACAAATACCAGAGCTGCCTCGCATAAAGGCTAGTAAGGGCATAAAAGCAAGGGAAAAAAAAATGACTTGAAACACATTTCAAAACATAATTATTGATGGAGAAGAAAT
The DNA here is from genome assembly GCA_032273245.1 of Phyllaplysia taylori. NCBI lineage: Eukaryota > Metazoa > Mollusca > Gastropoda > Aplysiida > Aplysiidae > Phyllaplysia > Phyllaplysia taylori. The sequence goes on from JAUKPP010079246.1 coordinate 6,606, forward strand.
GATAAAGAATATTAGCGAGAATGCTTCAGATTCTCAACAATATATAATTTTCCTGGAGAACAACCAATACTATATTATTTTAAGTTTATTAAAAAAAAAAAAAGCTAGGGATACAGAATAGAAGATATAAAGTAAGTTAATCAAGACATGTCATTTGGCACAATGATCTTTTTCTCAATCAAAGAATTTATTTCCTCTTCGAAGGGTAACCTAGTATTTTAAGTATCATAATCTAATGTAGTCACTTGTTACATTCCCGTGTCAGATAGTAATCAGCTCTTACCTGGTCCGTCTACCCCTAGCTCTGTCCACCTAACCATCATGTCCTTTTGCTCCCTTTCTGGCCGCTGTGGGAAGAAGGTGCCAAGTACCACATTATATCAATGATAAAAGAAAAATATTAAAACCGTAATTAGTAACAGTAGTAGTAGTAGTATTTTGTTTGTCTTGGTTTTTGTTTTATAACCCTTATAACACTGCAACGTCATTTAAAAGGCAGACTAGTTTGACCTAGCCTGTCAGGGCCAACCTAGGTTGAGAGACATACAACATACCCGAAAAGACACGAAAATATTTATCCAAAAAGATCAAACTCCTGTCCTCTGTGAACTAGATCAAAACTTTAACCATTACACGACAGACTTTGGTAGCAATAGTGTAAAATAAACAAGCGCAGCAGCAACAATGACAATATTGATAATGATAAAATCGATAATGATAATAACAATGATAATCCTAGTAACCGAATTATAATACACATATTGATTCTATGAAGTACATGACGGCTCTATTTCTAAATAGGAAACAAATTTGGAGGGAACGGAATTAAACTTCTTTATATGTTTTATTAAATTTGATTGGTCACAATTCTAATTCAAATGAACCAACAATGCCTTTTTTGGTACTGCTAAGTTCTGATGCAAGAAAAAAGACTTTCATATATGTATGAGGTTTTCCCCAATTCATTTCACACAATATGGCCTGTATTTTGTCTTCTCCAAAAGGCTGGGTCCATAGCTGGAGATAAGTATATCAATATAGAACATTTTGAAAATAAATTAACAATTCTCGTCACTCACCCTCCTTGCAAGAGGAATGGTCAGCTCCGTGCACATGCTATTCAAGCTCTTTAAGATCTTTTTCTCCCATGCCAGCTGTCAAAAAAAGGAACAAAGAGGTCAGGGAAAAAACAAAAACCGACCCCCAAATCCCTGTCAACAAAAGCTTGCATGGAACAGCTCTTTAAGATCTTTTTCTCCCATGCCAGCTGTCAAAAAAAGGAACAAAGAGGTCAGGGAAAAAACAAAAACCGACCCCCAAATCCCTCAGTCAACAAAAGCTTGCATGGAACAGTACTTTTGGAAATCACCAAAGAACAGGCTACATTGTGAGTATGACTGGTATGACTCAGGCATTGGAGTAAAAACATATCAAGCGTGGTAGACCTACATGGAATAACCACACGTATTATTCAAGAAAGAAAGAAAAGAGAGAGAAAATAAAAGAAAATGAGAGGGGGGTGTTGTGATATGGCCTTAAGCCTACACGTTATTAACTTAGTCTCCTTTGTGATGCTATGCAACCTGGCATAATTGCTTTTGGTCTCATTTCCAGCTATTGTGTAAATCCTGGCAGAGTTGAAAATAAAGACCTTAAACGAACACACGCTTGTATCTTCTAATACTCACCTGCGCTTTTCTCACATATGTTAGTGGTTCTTTGAGCTGCTCTGGAGAACCCAGAATACTATTCGTAACTGACTTTGGTTGGGATTGCAAGAAGTGGTAGACAGCATTTCGAAGCTTGCGGTCCCATCCTGTGAACCAAAGTAAGATTTCGGCACATGATATTTTTTTAACAAAATAGGCTACTAATCGCACAGCTAAAGTCAGCAAAAATGCTGATTGATGGAACAGTGCATGAGTTCAGAACAAATCTCGTATTATGATTTTTGCATCTGTACCTCAGTTATGCTATTCAAGATGTATATGTGTACAGCAAATTTCTCACAATTTCAACAGCTATAGTTTTCTCATCAGAGAAATTCACACATAAAAATTATCGGTTCTTGATCTTATGCTGATATTGTTTACTCTAAACCTTGCTTAAAGTCAGTATAGTTTCTATTTTCTGATGAATGACCTTAAGCCAACTAGACAGCACATGCAGTCATACACACATACAACTAGAAGCTTTATCACCAGCACATTTCCAGTCTCACACATTAATGATTTCATCCCTAGTTTTTCACAGTCTTACCAGCCGAGTCGAGGCCGTTCTGAACGCCTTTCTTGAGTTCAGAAATTCTGAGGCTAGTTTTCTGGGCTTCTTCCTAGACAGAGAATAAGATGAGAAAAAAAACACAAAAAAACTGAAATTCATGTCAAGAAAAATTATTAACAATACCTGACATTTTCATTTCAATCTACTACTACTTCAGTGCTGATACACATTTCTGGCCCTCAGGCTGATTTGTTATAACATTTCTTCAAAGTAGACATTTCAGCTAAATTAAAAAACACTCTCTTGATTTGATATCTTTGCCCAACAATTAAACAAATGATTATAATTAGTTTGAAGACCAGGTAAATTTAACATCTTCAACAAGAAAAAACCCATGCAAGATATTATAATTAAGTTCATTCAAAGTTCTTTTGTTGAAGTTTTCACTCTTTGATTTTTCAATTTAAGTGCAAAGGCTTTTTCACCATTCTTAAAATTATTTTACACAACTTTCATAACCCTCTTACAGTACCATCAAGTTGTGAGACTGTCATGTCAAAATGTTAACATTCTCTGAACACTTTTGAATTAGAATCAAGAGCTGGCAGTCCAAACAATACCCTTAACTCTTTTTAAGTTTACATTTTGAACACATGTGATAATACAGTTCAGCCTGATGCCTACACAATCAATGTCAAAACTGTCCTAAAACCTCTATCATAAAAATAACAGAAAATGGAAGAAGGAACTCTCCTCAGAAAGCCATGGACCATGGAACTTTTCCTTATGGGAGTTGGGTTGGAAGACTTAGCTACAGGCACTCTATTGCATATTTTTACGAAGTGACTAGAGTCCATACGTGTACGTCGGTCTGTACTGTGAGTGTGAACTGTGACTGTACTGATGTAGGCCTACTGTGGCGAGTAGTGTAAGTGTGACGTGATTGAGTGTGGAGTAGAGAGGAAGGTGATCTTGTAGTTTCGTTCGCTAAATTCAGATCCGAGTATCGATATCGTCCGGTATCGAAGAAGAGTGAACAAAGCATGAGACTGGAAGGAAACACAGCATTTTCATGTTACAATCCAGAATTTCCATTTCAATCTAAGCCTTGTATACAGCGGACTTTGACTGAAATAGTTCTGAATTATAATAAAAATTCTAGGATGAGTGTTTCCTCCTGGTCTCACGCTTAGCTCAATCTACTTCGATACCCGGGTGAAATCGATACCCGAACTTAGACTTTAACGAACGAAACTACAAGATCACCGAGACGGCGAGAGGAAAAGAAACTGACCTGAGCTGAAATTAGCAAATCGTTGAAGAGAGTTGAAGATCTTAGAAACTGCAAAACATTGACCAAGAGATTATCCGGCTGCTGTTCGACACTTCCCATATTTGAGCAGGAAAAATATCTCGAGATAATTAGTAGAGACACCAAACACTGTTTTCCAATGATTAAACAGTCGATCCTAGAAGCATAGAACGGCCATCTTGGCAGCAACCGATACAATATCATGGAGACGCCCAAAACCGAAGACATCGAATATTCCCTCAAAATACGTAGAGCAGGGATAATTTGCGGTATAGTACGGTTATTGAGCGAGCATTTCTGAAAGAATATTTCGGAGTCATCTCCCCTGCCTGTTGTTTTCACCAATCTCTGCTTTCACTCTTGCCACCGCAACTTCCGCTATTTCTTGGATGATGAAAACTGCCTCTTGTCGGCTTGTCGCCTTATGGCTGAACTGAGGTGTAAACTGTTGAACTAAAACTTTATCTTGTCACCACTGTATCAACCGGGCAGCTGCAATGTTTCTGACCCTTCAGGGCGTGGTGCTGTTTTTGGCAGCGATTGCAGTAATTGCTGCATGTTTGGTAAGTAGGCCTAGAATCTAGATCTAGATTCTAGATTCTAGATTAGTTAATAAATCTAGAGTCTAGTCCATGATTTTGATTTAGTTTAGTGTTGAACTTCAACTTGAAGTGAAGTGGGAAGAGAGAGTTGATCTGTCTCAAACTCAAGTCAAACTCTCACTTCACTCTCCTCACTCTCAGTAGACTGATTAATCTATATCTAGATCTGGTAGTGACTCAGTCAGTGTAGCCTAGTCGCCCCATTCTAGTCTCATGACATGATTATATATCAATCTATTAATCTATTTGTGGTGGCCGAATTTTTGCTATTCATTCAATTTACAAAGTCGAAAGTGACAAGAGAAGGCCTTTTACTTTTTTAAAGATCTATTCTAATGACTGTGCATGCGGTTTTCACCTATAGATTCTTTAACATTTTCTCCAGATCATGACGCCCTCCTGCCTTCGTTTTTTCAGTTTCGAGACAATTGCAAAAGTAAAAAGTATTTCAGTAGGCTGGTGCTTATGTTCACTGTCTTTTAAAAAACTTCCACCATGTTTGTTTATGATTTGTAGTGTTCAGTGTTTGAGCAAAATTGTGCAGTCTGAATGGGGGGGGGGGGGGGGGAAATCTTTTTTTTAATTGAATATAAAAAAAAAACGAATTTGAAACGCAGTGTTGCTAATAATAGCCCTCTGCCATTGTTGTTTTTACATTTTACATCGCTACGTTCTGGTAGTAAGGCGCTAGTCGACCAAATTCAAGAACATAATTTGCGACCAACTTTGTGACATGGTTGAGGAAGTAAATGGATTGTGCATTGGGTAGTAGGGCTTTTAAGTCGGACTTAGCCTAAGTAGAGCGTTTACAAATCTACTGACTACCTCATCGCAAAAGGTCCTGCATGCCAGCACTAGAGTTCAGGCATATTTATTACTAATTAGAAGTTCTATCTGCCACTTTATGCTACTAATAAGGCTATGCTAGTGGTGCCTCTTCTCTAAACTACTAAATTACTGGCCTATTTAGAGACTTGGCAGACATGTGATGCACAGTACAAGTTCGATAAAAAAGCAAGCGAGGCCTCTGTGCTGTGTATGTGTACACTCTCATGGAGCTTCTTATCCTCAGAAAAGCCTGCTTGTTATTATCAGTCAAAACGAAAGCCTTGAATTGTTAATCCAGCCATCATCACACCACGAATCACAATCATTTTCACAATATGTGGCTTCGGTAGTCTATAAATAATGGTTAGGCTACCGGACTTCTAATCTGAAGGTTTCATGTTCAAATTTCAGCTCGGGTCTGATGTTTTCTCCTTGGCATGGGAAAGGCACTTTACATTGCTCCTTTGCACAAATTTTCTTCACTTCTAGATTTCATTGTATTCAAATTAATAGTTTCATAGCTCTTATTCATATACCTTTATGTAATTTCTATTTCAGTTCCTTTTGTACACCTTCATGACTACCAAAGCGTACCCTGTGCTGACTCGCCATGACAGTGAAAAATTCTACTTTGACCCAAGCTCAAAGTCCAAGCGCCGTTTCCCGGACTACAGTGATGCCCCATCCCTGGACTTGTCTGTCGTTGTGCCAGCGTACAATGAACAGGAGAGATGTAGGTTGTTTTTCTAACACCATACACAAACGTACACATATAGAAGTCGTCTACGTCTAAGATCTCGGCGCTTGGGAGCAGGGAAATAGCGAGCCTTAGGTGAACGGGACACTAGCAGAACAATCAAGGGAAAGGTCTCATGGTGACCCATTGACTAAAAATATGAACAAGCTTTGTTGATGCGGCTCATGCAATATGTCAAAGACTGGTAAACCTTAATGACCAATCACAACGGGCTCTTCTTACTTTTGTCTCGTCCAGTTGTGAATCTCCAGATCAAAGTTTAATAGCTTTCCTCTTGGCCGATTTCCCCACTTCTGTCGCAATCCATTATATCATTGTGAAGTGACCGCACCAATCAAACATAAACGAAGGGCAGGATCCTGCCAACACCATGTAACCGAGATGATCAGACCCCAACCTCGGGAATGGGGGGCACCCGTCTGCTGTGTTGACATTGGAAGGGGAAGGGGGGGATGGGGGAAACGGAGGGAGGGAAGGGGGGCAGAGCGCTGAACTGAAAGTCAAGTAAGACAGTTAGAGAAACAAAAGCACATATTAGTTCGCAAATTGACGCGAAACCTTTTGATATGGCCCTGCACACTGAGCTTGAATGTAAGACCAAAGTGCTATGTGTTGGGGAAAATTTAGCATGGACGCGTGATCCCGTAAGGGCAGACATCATAGCCTCCCCCTCCTTTCCCCAGTTCATCCTCGAGCTTAGCAACAGAGATTTGATCAAATTCACGAGAGTGGGTTATTCGTAACATGACGGGTGGTACAATGTGTACAATTATAATGTGTGGCCAGGGTCTTTGTTTGTTAAACTTTTTTCTGAAATGCGGGACCTTAGACATAAGGAATGACTTTAATATAGTAATAAAAAAAATTCTTTAAGCTGCGGGACATTATGCGATCCGGGACCAGAAGCGGTGGGACCTTATTAGGCGTAGACTACTGTAGTTCTATACACACTAAGCATGCCTATGCTGCGTGTAGTGTGTAATGGTTAGGCTCTTCCCCTGTCACACAGAAGACCTGAGTTTGATCCCGAGCGCAGACAATCTGGGTTTTTTTTCTGCTAGAATTTGTTCCCTCTCAGCCCAGGTTGGCCCTGACAGACAGGGGGCATAAAACTGGTAACCAATCCAATCCTACACTAAACACACACAAAATCATCAGATATAACACATTTTTACCTGCACTTACAAGTCAAGGATAACAACTTGTGCCTCCATGCACACGCACACACCTGCTGTCCTTTTATTTTCTTCCTTATATAATGTGTATTAATATTAAACTGAAACCCTCTCAGCCTTGTTCCACCACCACACCTCCCAAAAGAAACAAAATTAATGAGAGTAGATAAGTTACAACGGCATGTGCTTGAATTCTTCCATGATGCGTTTTCTTTTACAGTGCCAGTGATGATGGAAGAAACGATGGAATATCTAGAGAAGAGGCAGAGTGAGGACCCGTCGTTTAAATATGAAGTGATCATCGTAGACGATGGAAGCAAAGATCAAACAACAGAGGTAGAATTCAATTTCAAACCCTAAAGAATGCTTGTAATTTCTTAATGCTATAGTTTATATTTGTATACTTTGTACTTCCTGAACAGTCTCTTTTGGGATGATGACATAAAATCATGTTTCTTAAAGTTTTGTATAGGGTTTTCAAAGGGAAAAAAAGCCCAAAAGAAAACGGTAAAATATAAAGTTAGTGTTAGAGAGGGAGTTATTATAAGAAATACAGAGAGGTTATGCCTTAGAAGATTAGATAATACATTTTTTAGAATTTAACGTTTTTATTCCATTGCTTCTTGCACTATCTATATGAAGTGATAAAAGCCACTTGTGTGCCAATGCCAATACACTCAAACTTGCAAGCAGATAATTTTAATCATAATGTTTTGGGCTTTATTTTCCTTGGTGTAATGATAAAATATATATGTAATGGTTCTCTCTACATAGAAGAATAAAAAGTGTACTGGTACTCTTTATGAAAAGGCTTTACTCTTTATGAAAAGACTTTACTCTCATGAGATGGAACTGTTTACTTGTGAACTAAATTTTTGGGGTGTTTTTTCTTTTTATTTGTGATCAGGTTGGACTGAAGCAGTCGGAGCTGTATGGTGCTGAGAAAGTGAGAGTTCTTACTCTTCAGAGGAACAGAGGAAAAGGTGGAGCTGTAAGACTGGTAGGTCAATAGTTGGTGTTTTGTCTGTTTTGAGTGTTTGTCTTTTGTTTTTTCTGGATTCTGTGGCGTAAGGGTTGGGGGAGGGGGGGGGGTGATTCAGGAAAGCCACAAACTCGCCTGGAAAGTAGTGGAAACAAATTTTTGTTTTGAGAGTAAATGTAACTTGGACAGTGTGAGTTGGGGTCATACAGCCAAAATGACAAAGATCCCCATCAGTCTTGTGTAGCCAGCCTTGCACCAAGTGACTGGGTGGGCAATTTTAAGTCGGTTCCTATATCAAAGGTAAGAAAGCAAACTTATGTCTGAAAATGACCACATTTCAAAAGCGGAAAATTGATTTCTTAAAAAGTATAATGTCGAAGATAGCGCTTATGAGCTGATAACTTTGTTGCCACCAGGTTTTGACCGTATATTTCTCCTTTTCTTGAATACAGTGTGCCTGTCTACTCTACTTTCACATACGGTACATTTTGTGCAGTATTGTCATATATTCATAGTGGTTGTTTGCTTCCATACCCTTAAAATACAATGAGTGACCACAAAGTGTTAAGAATGTTATAAGCAATAACATAGCTGTACAGGGTTACCGTGTCCAATTATTTTATTTTTTTCAGGGGGTGCTGTCTAGCAGAGGTAAACAGATCTTATTTGCGGATGCTGATGGAGCCAGCAAGTTCAGTGACCTTGAGAAGTTGGAGAAAAATATGGCACAGCAGAAAGAGAAAAGCAAGCTCAGCTCCAAAGGCAGTAAAAAAGTGAAGAATATAGTAAGTATTTTGAAATGCAGTACAAACCTGGATCAATTTACCCTTTTGTAACTCCCGTGGAAATGTACATTGTGGTAGGGTTTCATCATTTCTAGTTTACTATGGGCCTGGGATTGAAGAAACGTACTTGGTAGTGGGAGTGATTTTTTTTTTTTATTGCTGTCTATTACGATTTTTTTTCTTCTTGACAGTGAGTTCTTGTGCAGGTTCAGCTGCCTGTATTACATCCTACTATCAGGGTCTTAGATGCATCTCTATTTTATCTACATTTAACATTCTTGAATGATGGTTGTAGATAGCTTTTTAAGTTAAGGGGTTTAATTATTTTTTAGGATTCTGATTGTTTTTTGTTTTTTTCACTTATTTCTACCTCTATTTGAATACACACACGTGGTGTATAACATTGTGTGTGGTCATGATAATTTTGTTTCCAAATCATTTTCTTCTTTTTTGTTACTACCATTGTTTCTGCTGTGATTTCTCCCAGGAGTCCATGGCTGTTGTATGTGGTTCCAGAGCTCATCTTGAGAAGGATTCCATAGCTAGTGTAAGTTGAAGTAGTTTATGTTTTGCAAGAAAGTCTGTAACTAAATATGATGGGGAAAATATTTTAATCAATCTCCTTTGTTCACTTAGGGGAACAAATTGAATCTGAACTTGGGGTTTTTCTGCATATATATGCCATTTTCTTTTTTTCAATCTTCTTGATTTTTGTGTGTGTGCCTTTATACTTGACCTTATTTTTTATTTTTTTGGGAGGGGGATAAAGCACTGCCGTTGAGAAAATAGGTGGGTTTTGTGTGTGTTTGTGTGTGATGGGAGGGGGGGGGGGGGGGGGGGGGGATTAAAAATAAAAAAC
>JAUKPP010079356.1:0-16127 GCA_032273245.1 Phyllaplysia taylori
TATAAATTTGTACTGGTAACATTTTGTATTTACGCCCCTTGCAACACTGTAAGATCACTTCTGGAAACGGGCTATATCGACCTTGATTATCAAAGCCAAGCCGGGCTGAGAGGGACACAACATCCCAGCAGACACGGAGATATTCGTCCAACGTTGGGATCAAACTCCAGTCCCCTGCGTGAGAGGCGAAGAGCCTAACCATCACACCCCTGAAGCTGGTATTGCTACTGTTTCTTTGTTTGCTTTATTTAAGTGGGAGGTTTAATTTTTCGTTTCCAACCTCTTTCATGGAGAGCAATAACAACAAGTAACAGAAACAATAAATTATAATTGAAGAGCGTTTTTCTTAAACTCAGTATTTGCTCTTTTGTTGAAAATAAGAGATAGCATCACCAGTGACACCTTTATCTTATAGACTTAAGTTCTCAAAGCTTTTAGTAGTACAAAACTTAGTATTTTCCTTAATTTTCAACCCTATAAAAATATCTTGCTATGTGACATTGACATGTTTATAGGATAAGCGAAAAGACTGATTGGCTCAGACGTTTCCAGAATTCAGATGCCGAGTCTTGGAAAAAAGCTACGGTAATCAATTATGAATCTGACCCACCGATGGACAACAATTATTACTACATGATATTCCACATTGTCAATTCCCTATCCTCACCAGGTTCATCCACTGACCACGTCACGAGATTCCCACCATGGGCAGCAGCCACCCCCTATCCATCACGCTCCTCCCCCTGCTCCTCCTTCTCCTCCCAAGCCCCGCCCACACGTGCCCGGCGGCGTGCGCATGCTCAGGGCCGGTGGTCGACTGCTACGGAAGACGTCTGCTGGAGATACCAGACGATCTACCGGAAGACACGACTCACCTTGACCTTCAGGTTTGTTCGCCTTGCCTCTCAAGTTAAAGGCTGCCGCGTATGCGGGTTTAAAAGGGGTGGGGTTGTTTTTTCTTTGAAGAAATAAATTTCTTCTGCTTATCTTTCAATCTTTCATTCGACCCCACCCCACACCCTCCCGTCTTACTGTTACTCTCTGCGCCCTCTATACCCCCCCCCCCACACCCAACCGATGATTCCTGACTGCTTTGCTTCTTTTTCTTCGTATTTTTTCTGTTTTTGTAGTACATGTACATTGTAATTCTAGCTAAAGTTGATTAAGAAAAAAAAAAGACAAACGTAGGGAGCGAATGACGGAAAAACTACGCTAAGAGAAAAGAAGATTGGCTTGATCAACGTGTCTTTCAGTGTGGAAACTACTAAAATCTGACGCAGACATTCACATTCTTACCCCCCCCCCCCACCCCTTCTTCCATACTTTCTTTCTCTCCACCCTCAGGATAACGAGATCACCACTGTCCACCCCGAGCGGCTGACCCGTCTCCCCCAGCTTGACACGCTCTACCTCCGCCTGAACCTGCTGACCGCGCTCGGACCAGACACTTTTGTCAACCTCACACGGCTCAAAATGCTACATCTGGGGAACAACGACATAGTTAGCATCGACCAAGACGCTTTCCAGAACGTTCCCAGCTTGCAAGTACGAGAGTCTCCGGATTCATTTGAGCTGTATACATGTATTTGTATCTTTTTGTTTTGCTTTCTTTGTTGAATAATTTTTCATTGTTCTGAATTCATTATAACGACCAACCTTGAGCTTATTGTAGTCCTTATCTATTCTCATGCCCCGATTGACCTCTCAGGGTTAATAGTGCGGTAAAACAAAAATTATCATTTTCTAAAAATCCTCGTTTCAATTCTCTGAACACGTAAGCCCGTTTCAACTTATTTTACAGGGAAGACATAAAAAAGCACACGTCACACACACACACAAAAACAACAACCCACACATGAAGATGTCATGCACCATAGAATCTTGATTCTAGATCTTACTGAAGTCTACCTCCATCTTATACACATAAGACATGACATAAAAAAGAGCTCTGCTTTCAGGGGCCAAAGTCTACCTCAATCTTATATACAAGTAGGCTACTGTACCTCCGTCCTTTCTTCCCTCCCATGTGCTAAACCTGATGAACCAAAGTCTACCTCCGTCATATATAAAAGTATATACAGTCACGAGCAAAAAAAACCGCCACACTGGGAATTCCCGTTTACCAACATCTCTGTAAACCAACGTGTCAACATGAAATACACCAAATTGTTCAGCAGTTTAATATCTTTGCAATGACGAAAACCGCAATGGAATTCATCCATTGAGAAAGGCTCCACAAGCCGATGAATGGACTACCCTAAAAACTGAAGGTCACAAAAGTTGTCCTTGTTATTGTGCCGGCAAATTACAGTGAATAGAAGGCTTAACACTTATTTGGTATGAATACTAATTCGGCTGTTGCATGTTTTTGTAAAATTATTTTCTATCATAAACTTTTGCAGCTTTTAGTAAGCAGATTTGGACACTGTTTTTAATCAGAAGTGTTGCAAATGTATGTAGTAGTCACTAGATCCAACTGGTACAATCAAAACACAAGGCGTCTAATTTCTAATTCCTCATTGTTATTGACCCACCCTATCAAAGTTAACAGAAAAGAGGAAAATGTAAGAGCAACAGACATAGACGCCGGATTGAGTGTTATAAAGATAGTCAGGACTTTTTTTTTATGTTAATCCAAAGGCAATGCATAAACTGAAAAACAAATAGGCTACAGAATGCATGTAGAAGGCTCCGTGGAACGGCGTAAAGCCTCAATGGGGGACATGGAAGACAAACTTACGAGAGAAAATCGTGTGATTATCGTAACTCAAGAACAACAGTTTTCAGGACATCAAGAGAGACAGCAGCAACCACGTAAGGTGAGTAGACCATCAAGAGGCTACTGTACCCTCGTCCTTTCTTCCCTTCCCAGGTGCTAAACCTGATGAACAACAAGCTAACAGACGAAGTGGCGGGGAAATTCTCCTCTCTGGTCAGCGTGGAACGCCTGGCGCTGAGCCTCAACAAACTGACCTCCCTGAATGACCACACCCTGTCCGGCTTGACCAACCTGACCTACTTAATTCTCTCCCAGAACAACATTTCCCGCGTGTCCAAGGGCGCCCTGGCCCACAGTAAACAGCTGTCCTACCTAGTTCTGCGCGGGAATCCGTTGGGAAATATCGATGATGTGTTTGAGGACGTGGGGACTTTGTCCTATCTGGACTTGTCTTCTTGTCAACTCAAGGCTGTGCCCATAGGGCTGCCCTGGGCCCTCAGGTAGGTCCTACTGGTCACGTTCGTGACTTTGGTTCACATTACTTAAAATAGAGGTGCCAACTAGATAAGAAAAACCACCCGGCCCAAAAGTAATTAAGATATCTGGTTTTCCGGATTTATTGGCAAAAAACCTCTGTTAAAACTATCCATCTAGAAAAGATGCAGGCGCTTCTACAAACAGCTAACTTTAAACCATCTAGAAAATTAAAATAGCATCTTTTCAAGATTCTTTAGATATAGTGGACGGATCTATACTAAATTTTGACATTGTGCATATTTCAATAAGTTTTATAACACGTCTGAATGGTGATTATCCTGCTGTTGTTAATAATAATACTAATAATAATTAGCTTGTATAGCGCCTAAAATCCACTAAAAGTGTTTGATGACGCTCATACAGATTATACATATATAATCACAGACATTAAAGGCATTCACATACATGGTAAAAATGATAAATCGTGTTTCCTTAGTCTTTTATAATTAACACAATACACTCGTGTTGAATTAAAAGCATCCGCTTCATCAAGAGGGTACATTTATTGACCCAGGAGACACAACACTTACAAGAGGCCTTCCCTGAGCAAGAGGAGAGGGGCTTGATATGAAATAGCTATCCTTCAACAGTACCCAGTAGGCAGAAAAAATGCACTTAAAAATCGCACCCGGATGCGCCCTTGAAAAAACAATGTCATGAAACAAATTATACCTGAAAAGACTAACAGAGATTTTTTCCGTTTCCAACTCTCAAAGTTTAACGATAGTAGAATTGAAAATTATCCTTATCTCATCCTCCTCCTCCCCCCCTCCCCCCACACACACACATACTAAAACACTCACTGTATGTTTACATTACTATACAAAATTATAAACGTACATCTACTGTGATTTTTATGTTCTGTGTTATTCTTATAATCACGAAGAAAAGTTTCCTCTCTGGACAATACAGATGACCTATCTTATCTTATTCCCTCTTCACCTCCAGATATCTGCGTCTGTCAGAGAACAACATCACAACCATACGTAGCCACGACTTGGACCAGACTCGCTACCTTGGATCTATCTCCTTCGACAACAACCAGATCTACAGGTTTGGGATCGGATTGGTGTTTTGCTTTTATGTTAAAGTTTTACGGTACTATCGACCCTGTAAGGTCTATCAGCGTATCGACAATAGTAACACATAAGAAGGAGCAGACCCTGGGTCTACAGACAGTCTTGAGCAGACCATCTGCCTGGATTCGGATTTGGTTTTGTTCAGGATTTGAAATTAGGTTCGCAAAAAAGTAAAATACTACACATTCCTCTATACGCTCGTTAAAATGTGTCTGTTAGTAAAAAAAAATCCTGACATGGATTAGAATGTGTACGGAATTTTTAAAAAAAAAGAGTGGAATATATTCATTCCTTCCATCTTGGCTAAGTACGCACATAATTAATCCAGAAGTAAATTGCACTCTCATAACTACGACTGCTAGGACTAAATAAATCAATAAAAACAAGAACAAGCTAACAAAAAAAACAACTACAACTACAACAAAAACATGAAGGAGATTTTCATGTATCCTCTACAGCGTGCAGGAAGGAGCGCTGGCCAACAAGCCCCATCTCCATGACGTCGGCCTCTCCCACAACCGTCTGTACAGCCTGCCGCAGCCGATACCGCAGAGCGTGGAGAAATTCATAGCAGACGACAATCTGATCAAGCGAGTGTTTCAGGTAAGGGCACGGTTCCCTTTTACTTATTTGATTGCTTGGGTCCCCTTCTACTTATTTGATTGCTTGATTATGATTTGCAAACTGCCCCTCAAATTGGCAAACTTCCACCACGACTCCCAATTCAAAAGCCATTGAATATAAATGATCAATCTTGATCCCGTGTGTTTCAGGCACACTTTGCCCACGACTCCCACCAAGCTACTGAATATAAAGAATTTTAACTTATCTAATATTATCTTACGTCAGCAAATGGGTGTTACCAACTACAAGTTCTGGATGCTGAAATCAGTCTCTTAACTACATGCTGAATGATACCAAGATGCAAATATTGTAAAGAAAACGTTAAATTCATTGATTAAATAGGCATCATTTTTTTACTGCTGGCTGAAATGTGCGAATACATAAAAGCATTTTGATCGTTACTGGCATTACAGATATTTCTGTCATGTGACGAACGAATAACACCCATGTTTAACCTATCTATCCCCTATCTTGATCTCCTGCATTTCAGGCAAACTTCGACCACGACTCCCATCTCAAGCTCCTGTCCCTCCAGCACAACCAGATCAGCGCCATTGTGGCCAACACGTTCTTGCGCCTGGGCAACCTGACCTCGCTCTTCCTCGGTGACAACCGCGTGGAGACCATGCACGAGATGGCCTTTGCCGGCTTACGCAAGCTCAACAGCTTGAGCCTCGACAAAAACCCGGTGAGAACGGTGGACGCGCGGGCTCTGGGCGGACTGCAACGTCTGAAGCAGTTTAAACTCTCGGACGTCAGCAGTGACGTCACGAATATCCAAGGCAACATTTTCCAGGACGTACCTTCTCTTGTGAGTTTAGATCTGCATAACAGCTCTTCCGTCGTGTTTGATATTCTCAACAGTACTGAGCATCTACGAGGGCTGCAGAGTCTTGTTCGGCTTAATTTGGCCGACAGCGGTTTAGACAACATTCCGGAACACTTAAAGGATATGCTGCCGAATCTGAAGTCTTTGAAACTTTCAGGGAACCCGTGGAAATGCGAGGCGCCTTTGTTGCACCTCAGAAACTGGATGGTGTCAGAGCCTAAGAAATTCTCCTACTCCGACGACGTGCAATGTGGATCGCCAGAATATCTGAAAGGCCTTGTCGTAAAAAATATGGGAGAGGCAGATTTTACTATGCCAACAACAACTACCACAACGACAACTACGCCATCAACAACTGCTATTACTGAAAGCAAGGACTCGGTAGATAATAGTAACAGTACGACTCTCAGCAACGTTGTTAACAACTCGACTACAGCATTTTTACCAAGCACAAGTGAAGGAGAAGCCTCGACATTATCAACAAAGCCACAAACACCAGGTGGAACAACATTCTCTGCTGACCAAACATCAACATCTCAACCAAGTTCAACAGCGATGACAACTTCAAGGAACTCAGCACCACCATCTTCAACGACAACAACCACATCAGGGTCAAGGACAGCAATACTGACAACGTTAGAACAAACAACGTCACAAGATACCACAGAATCCCCATCTCCCTCTCTTACGCCAACCTACAATGCCATCACATCCTCTGTTACAAACACAACATTCACAAAAACAACAAGAGGGCCACCTCAAACTACAACCAAGACCAAAACAACAACAACAACAACAGATGGAGAGACGACAACAACAAAGACATCCCCATTAGCCTCATTGACCACCCACAAGACAACAGGCACATCCCCAAAGACAATGGAAACAGCTACCATGGGAGGGGAGACCACCAAGAAAAATCGGTAAGCTGACTGATATTATTGGTCAATTTTTTATTTACTATTTGCATTCAAATTTCTCTTCATTTCAGATTAATAAACATCTTATCTCATCTTAGTATTATCATCTTATAAGTTATTGTACCGATAATCGTTTCTTTTACAATCTTAAGTTGTTAAAAGGGGTTTAACGATAACTATCAACACCGTAGACTCATTTTAGAACCAGAAAAATTTACTTGGAGAAAGACAACATTTAAAAAGAAGTAACAGTAGCAGTTCATATCGGAGCTCCTATCAACTGATGCCTGCAGACAAACATATTTTTCTTTGCCCCTAATCACTCACAGTATCTGATTCTCTTATCCTGTCATATATATTATACTCTTTCACATTATGATTATTAACTTAACACTTTGCACTGAGGGCAATGACTTTCTTCTTGTTCACCAAATCTCTTTGAAAAGTTAAATTAAAACTAGTCTATCTATTTACTTTACAACCCATTTACTACAGGAAAGACAGGGAACTTGTAAATAATACTTTATACTACCTAATGTTACGATTTCAAAGTAGTTGGATGACAAGTCTTCAAGTTAGACGCATTTGAAAAATATAGACCCTAACGGTAAAAATATTAAACATGCTTTTCAACCAAATGTAGTTATGTGGAAATTGTAAAATAGTGTATTGAAGAGTTAGCTTATATTCTTCTTGTTTTACATTTCAGCCAAACGCCAAACCATCCATCTACGACAATCTCAACCACCAGCGATAAGAGCACAGAAAACACAGACAAACCAGAGGAAGAGGAGTCCACACAACCCTCTGACAGAAACACCAACGACACCTCAACCGCGCCAGAAGTTTTCCCAAACGTCAACCGCCGAGCAGGCGCATCATCAACTGGCGGAGACAACCGTCTGCCAACGTTCTCCAGCTCGGCAGATTCCAAAACTCGCGCCATTATCATCGGCGTATCCGTCTGCTTGATCTGCCTCGTTGTGGGCGCGTTCATCGCTGTGGCAGTTGTCAGGTACAGACGAAAGAGAAAACGTCTGGCGCTGGACGATAAGGAAGGGGACAACGGACCGACACCCTCTAGCCACCCAGATTCGACGGATACGGTGTTCATCATACGACACATGGCGGGGAACGATGACGAGACAAACAACTTCCCAAACACAACCAAGAATATGGTCGAGAGTGCAGACGACAGTACAAGCAGTTACAGTGGTATGAGGTCACCATCTGATGCGAACAATGCGAAAAGGAAACCATCAGGGGAGAGCGAAAGCGGTTCTAGCGCCGGGGGAATGTCGAAGACGAGAAAGATTCTGACGACCTTCAAGAGGTCGATTTCTGCCACATCCTCCACAAGTTTTGACTGCATCAGCGGACAGCGGAACAACGATGATGAAATGCTTATGAGCGCTTGGGACGATCAGCATGCTTAGAGGGACAGAACGTAACCAAATAGTTTTCTACTGAGCACTGAATCAGCCTACTAAGAGTAATAGCGCCATGAAGCGGTTTTGTACTGTCCACTGATTGTGTGGAAAAACGATGATGAAATACTTTATGAGCGTTAGCAATTATCAGCATGCTTAGAGGGACAGAACGTAACCAAATGGTTTTCTACTGAGCACTGACTGTGCATATCAGCCTACTAAGAGTAATAGAGCGCCATGAAGCGTTTTTGTACTTTCCACTGATTGTGCGGAACAAACATGATGAAATACTTTATGAGCGTTAGCAATGATCAGCATGCTTAGAGAGACAAAACGCAACAAAATGGTTTTCTACTGAGCACTGATTGTGCATATCAGCGTACTATAGAGCGCCATGAAGCGGTTTTGTACTTTCCACTGATTGTGCTGAACAACGATGATGAAATACTTTATGAGCGTTAGCAATGCTTAAAACAACAGAGTGTAATGAAACTGTTTTTCTTTTGAGTACTGATGGTGCTTATCATAACCTGTTCAAGAACAGTGTGCCTAGACTTGAGGGACATGACTTCCAAAACATTTACTTTTTACCCAAAATGAGATAAGGCAACCAAGCACGCTGGGATTATGCCTTGTGACATATTTCTATATTTTGTAGGCCAACGGACATTACGATACAACTTGTTCAAGAAACGTGTGTTGTTTTACGTTGACCGAACATACTGCGCAATGGACCAGTGATTCCTAGTAAGGGCTCGATTGAACCCAAGGGATTCAATGATTCCGCCTCAGGAGTTCAGCAAAGGTCAAGTCACGCACACAGTGCATAACTAAGGCAGTCATATGCAAATACGAAGCTTTTAGTGAGTGCATGTGTGAAGCTTCCAGCCGGGACGCATTTACTTCTTAATAGTAATAATAGTGACAAAACAGATCTATGGAAGAAGGAGCAGACAGCACCAACCATCCCCACGCACGCAAGCGAGAGATAGATAGATACATACATAGAAAGAGAGAGAGAGAGAGAGAGAGAGAGAGAGAGAGAGAGAGAGAGAGAGAGAGAGAGAGAGAGAGAGAGAGAGAGACACGAAATGTGTATTAGCACGAGTTTTCATTGATAACGTGTTTCCATGAGTGTGTATGTATGAGAATGCAAGTATAACAATATTATGAGTATATAGGTGTGGATGAATTCTGAATTGTCTACACTTTCGGAGTACCTCCCTGACCTCATTTTATATATGCATATAGCTTATTTTGTTCAGATTCTATGGCATTATCAACAACACTGTAACCTGTAAGCTCATCTATAAACTCTGATATGGTTCCCTCCTCAGTCTTAATGAGGTTCTTCGGCCCAGTTGACACTAGTAGATCTTTTTCGGGCTAGAAAGCATGCCGACCATCCATCATGCTTCCATATAAATAATATAATCAACCACCTATTTTCAAATCCCACTTCAATGTTTCACCTCCAATTCTAAATTCCCATAATTTAATTACTCCATGTTTTAGCTCTAAAGTCAATTTAGCGAATCAGTGTGACAGAATTGTTGTTGAAGTGAATATAATACATTTATACATTTCTTTTTTTTTTTCCAGTTTCTTCCTAATGATTTTATTTGAGTATAAAAAATATTCATTTCATGTTCATGATGACCAATAACCAATGTCAATATAAGAAACTGCTTATGTAAAAGCGTTAACAAAAGCCATCTCAATGCACATATTCTTCAATAAAACTTTTTATTTGCTTAAATTCGAATGATTTGCTGTTGTTTTATCTTCACACATTCTGTGTGTGTACGTGTATATGTGTGCGTGGAAAGAAGGATCACGCACCACAATTGCAATGCACTGTTGGGTATACCTGTTTAATAAGTAAGTTATAAAAATTCAAAGGAGAAGTATGAATAAATTAAATGCAGAAGGTGATGCATTTTCATTATATATGTTTTCATCTGAGTCTGTCGGTGAATATATGAACTGCTAGCTGAATTACCAAAGTTCAACACAATTTTGGAAGCATTGATTTTTAACTTATACCACACTAAATGCCATAAACTAGATTCAGACCTGTAAGTGGCTGCCCACAAAATTGTTTGAGTATTTTGCCGGGCCGTATGGCCTAAAGTTGAGAGTCAAATGTTTACCTCCCGTCAGAGGCTGTCAGATCTTCCAATCGCAGTAAAATTGTCGGAATTCCAACAATTGTCAGACTTTTTACAGGTCTGTAGAATTTACGCCAAGGGTGCAATTTGTGTAGCTCTTGGAAGTACACTACAAAAGTTTGTTCATTTGTTGAGGTTTAACGATATCATAATAGATTATAGATTGCATTTATACAGTGCAGTTCCCAGCTCAAAAGCAAGCTCTATGCGCTTTAGAATCATTATTACCCTAGCAGACCAAGTCATTCAGAAGCCTTCTCAACTTCCTGGGAAGCATATAGCGCAAGCTGCCATTTTACAGGCGTTAAAGCACTAACATACGGACAAGATCGTTCGCTGTCTATAGACGGGTACCAATTCACACAACTGTCGAGTGAGAAAAATTTGTGCAAAGTGCCTTTCCCATTGGTCCCAAGGACACAACGTTGGGCCCCAGATGGGATTCGAAACTGCAACCTTCCGATTACGAGTCCTGCAGCTTAACCACTAGACTACCAACACCACAACTTCACACTAATTATCAACATTTTAAGGTCATTTTAGTGCCAAGAAGTAGAATAGGACAATAGCAACATACAAAGAAGTAGAAGGAGTAGACCACACCAGAGCGTCCGCCAACCACCCACACATGGAAAAAGAAGATATTTTGGAACATTGAAACTTGAGAGCCACATAAATGCACTAACACAATCACATATTGTTACTGAGGTTTGTTATTCTTCGTGCAACACATTTCAATAGTTTTTTAGTTGGAATATATGGATATAGATTTAAGATTGCAAGAAAGGACAGAAAGCATACATTTGCAGATACAGAGGTAAGGAAAAATTATGGCTTTCATGTCATTGGTCATAGGAGTTAACATTTAAAGTGATTCATAGACATAGCTGTTTTAGTTCAAATCTGATTTAAAATTAGATTTCTGAAATTTGGATTATATATATAGGCGTTTAGAGAGTGCAAGATGATATTCTCATTCCTAAATACTGAAAAAAAATAAACATGAAAACATATAAAAGAATTTTAAAAAAGAAACAACCACAGACACCAAAAGGCCAAAGACAACCAGCATTTGTGGTGAAATGGTTTGGCTCTTCACAAATCACATAGAGGACGGGAGTTCAATCCCCACATTGAATGAGCATCTCTGTGTCTCTTCAGGGATTTCGTGTCCAACTCAGCCTGGTTTGGCTGGGTGAAAATCGCCTATCTCTTAATGACCTTGTAGTGTTGTAAGGGGCATAAAACCAAAACAAACATTAACAAAAGGCCAGAGTTACTCACGTGGCAGGTTGGCCATAAAGATTTCCTTCAGGGCCGTGAACTCCTCCTCCTGGCCCATACCCTCCGACCCAAACTCCTCCCGCTCCGGCCAAACCTCTCGGGCTGCTCGGAAAAGAGCTGTCGCCTCGGGGACCTTTCCGTCTCTCAGGCAAGCCTGGAGCCTCAGCATGGTGTCGATTCTGATGGAGCAGAAATATACAATGATAAATGAAAAGTGAAAAGAAAATGAAATGTGAAATTTCTCAGCTTTCCATCATTTGAAGATGAGAAAAAAGCTGGAGCAGAAATATACAATGATAAATGAAAAGAGAAAAGAAAATGAAATGTGAAATTTCTCAGCTTTCCATCTTTTGAAGATGAGTAAAATGCATTTGCTTTGCTTTTCACTTTTATGCGGAGACGGGTTACCACCTGCCTGCAAGGGCCAACCCGTTTTAAGGAGGACATTTCATCCCAGCAGAGAGACGGATGTTCCACCCCCCCACCCCACGTGGGAATTGAACTCAGTTCATCTGCACAATTGGCAAAAATCTGACCATTTCATCAGACGGTAGTGGGGAAAGCATGCAAGGTTCAGTAATAAGGACATTATTAGTGCAAAATGTGCTTTGTGATTGGGCCTGGTGATCGCAATTTTGTTTACCATTCTTGTTTTTTTCAGCTTTTATGGACACTGTAAGGTTACTTAGTGTAAGGGAGCACATAGATTAGTACAAAAGTTTGGTTTGGTTACCAGTTTTTAGACTCAGAACTGGCCATAACCGCTTGAACCACCATCTGCTTACTAAGTTCAGGATTGGGAACTCAGACAAATGCCCATGCGGAACCGACAGATCATGTTCTGCACAAGTGTCCTTTACATGAAGCAAGTAGAAGAAAGTCCTGGCCTACCCCTAGGCAAGATGCCCCGAAGCTCCATGGCAACCTCGAGGACCTGCGGCGAACAGATGAATGAGAAGAAGAAGAAGTTACCAGTTTTATGTCCCCTGCAACAACGTAAGGTCAATTAAGAGACGGGCTATTTTGACCCTGCCTAACAGCCGACCCGGGCTGAGAGGGAAAAATCCCATCAGAAAAAAACCCAAGATCGTCTGTGTTCAGGATTGAACTCGGGTCCTCCGCATGACAGGCAAAGAGCCTTACCATTACACTACAGCGCCGGTTAGTACACAATAAACACATAGAAAAAAGTAGAAGGAGCAAGCCACACCAGAGCTTAAAAAAGGAACAGGTTGCTAGTGCCCAATGTGCTTTGTTACTGAAGGCAACGACCTCGATCTGGTTGATAGGCGAAGAGCCTTTACTATTAAACAATAGACACCAGTCTTACCACCTCCCCAAAAACAAACCTCTGGTCATCCAACGTAATGTCCAGCGACGCATCAAAGGGCGTGACATCCAGAGGCAGATCGATGCGTCCCTCCAGCACGGCTGTCAGCTGGTCAGAGACGGTCGTGTCCCACAGGGCGCTAAGCTCCTCCTCTGTCAATTCTGCTTGTGGCCCTATGAAAACAACAAGAGTAGATTACTTATTTAAATAATGTTTTACTCTGCTATACAGTAGAGCGCCGTTAATCTGACACAGTCCATCCCCATCATAATTAGTAGGCTATGTGTACATGCAGTAACAAATGCTGATTAATCTTTGCATAAATTTTCTGAATGTAAGGACTATAATACACAGTATGGAGATTGGGATTAGAAGGAGGGGGTGATGAAGTTGTAGATGGCTTCTCTTGTTTGCTTATTGGTTTTCGGGTCTCATATTTTCTTTGTGTGGCGACCTTTATAGTGTAACAGGTCGTACCTGCCCAAGAATCTAAAAATTCATGTTGGATTATCGACAGTTTTTTTCTATATAAGTATCATATTTGTTCCCTCTTAACCTATGTCGGAGTCCGAACAGCGAATTGTCGGATTATCGAGACATAAAATACAGGAAAAAATTCGGCCCCCGCTGATTGTGTCGGATAAGCGAATTTGTCGGATTATCGGCGCTCTACTGTAGATTGGTTTAACGTAACACCCCCTGTAATGGTTACGTTCTTCACATAACCTGCAGAGAAGGGGAGTTTGATCCGCACATTGAACATCTCAAACTGTGAAACGCTCCGCTAAGATGTAATCCTCTAGGACCAGGTTGGCCCTGACAGGCAGGGTCGAAACTCTAAAATGACCTCAGGGTGTCACAAGAGCCAAGCTAAACCAAACCATCTCCAACATTATTTCAAGTTGAACATGCTACACCTATATAAGTGAGTGACTGGCAGATGTCAGGGATTTGACCTACCAGAAAATCAGAGATGAAATACAGTCAAACCTGCCTTAGCGATCACCTCTCCATAGCGACCACAGCTCTGCAACAAACTTGCGATTTTCCTATATGTTTAACCTCTTCACAACAGTGCCTGCCAACGTGGCCACAGCCAGTAATTTTCCATGACAAAACAGCCTCTCAATCTGCTCTACGGAGATTGCTGCAAAAAATGCACCGCCTAAACTCCAAACCCGTTCTGGCCTTGCCTGCTCGGCCTCTATGGATCCTTAACAACTCACAGTAGTAGTGTATATGCCCCTACGCTCAACCAATGCATCATCTGTGTCATTGATTGCAACTAATATGAAGCACTGGCGCTGTGGTGTAATGGTTAGGCTCTTTGCCTATCATGCGAGAAGACCCTAGATCGATCCCCGGTTGCGGGGATCTGTTTTTTTTCTGCTGGGACTTTTTCCCTCTCAGTCGGGTTGGCCCTGAAAGGCAGGGTCGAAGTAGCCCGTCTCTTAAATGACCTTACAGTGTTGCAGGGGACGTAAAACTGGTAACCAAACCAAACCTGATATGAAGCTCATGAAAATTTAGCTTGTACATATATGGACAGTGATGAATGCCCCTGTGTCAGACCTTAAACATAGTGGCCACCTGCCAATAATGACCAGTTTTCTCAGTGATCTTCTGTGACGTTATGGGCAGGTTCAACTGTAATAATAGAATAATAATGTGCATCATGTATAGCATCCAAACACAGCACCGGGTGCTTAATCTATACTCTACATCATTACCCTGGCCGAACTGCGTCTACAAAGAAAGAGATAATCTACACATACAAAATATCATGCAGATAAAGAGAAAACAAATGCTGAAAAATGGGATAAAAAGGAAGTAATGGGGGAAAAATGGAAAATGGCTATAGACTTTCTGAGGATACAACATAATTCTTTTCATTTAAACAAATTCAATATTTCACCTTGGTTTGCTCCACTCTGACGATTTTTCTTCTTTCTCTTTCCTTTTGACTTCTTCTGTACGACCAAACGCTTGTTGCCCTTGGTGAAGTGTTCCAACATCTTCAGGAATATGTGTGTGGATTCCACAAGATCTCGCAAATAGGCTCTGGGTGGATACAGACGAATATTGACAGTTAAATAAAAATTCGACAGACCAGATTGGTTGGGTTGAGGGATAGCTGCACAAACATCATAAAGAAAGTGTCTATCAAGCTTAACAAATATTTTTTCATGACGAGTATCAAGACTAAAGCTGTATCCATACTTGGCCCCATCCCAGTAATTAAATCCACTTCTCTGGTGTATTAACAGGCTCTTCTTAAGACAGTTAAGGCTGGCGCCTCTATAAATAACCCACTCCTTACTACTACTACGACTCTCACACAGAGGATGGGAGCTTGATCATCATATTGTTAATATCCCTGTCAGCCCAGGTTGGCCCTGACATGCAAGGTTGAAGCTGAACGCCTCTGAAACGACCTTACAGTGTACAAGGGGCGAATAACCAAACTAAAACATTAATTGACCTATGAGCTGGAGAACATGCTACAACAAAGACCACTTATACCACAAAACCTTAGTACAAGCATGAGGGTGGTGCTACAGCAGGGCCAGTGAGTGTCAATCTGTGCTCATAATCATTAATTGTAAGGACATGCTATCTCCTAAAATATATTATTTGCTGATCGAGACAGCTCCACTGTACCTTCAACTTTTAATCTATTTGGTACAGTGGAGTGTGAGTGGCCAAGTGGTTATTGGTTATGCCTTCCCCCCCTCTCCTCCCACCCCAGTCCTCCTCGCTTTGGAATGTTCGAGTCATAGATGGTTTGTGGGTTTTCTTTTCTATTTTTGAATTTTATTTCCCTTGCAACACTGTGAGGTCATTCAAGAGATTGGCTACTTGAGTCCTGCCTGTCAGGGCCAACACAGGCTGACAGGGCCAAATCCAAGCTGAAAGACAGATATATTCCTCCACATGTGGATTTGAACTGAGGCAGGCCTGCCTAGTCCAATTTTCCGGAAATAGGGACTCCTAGAGCCAAAAAAAGGGACAATTGATCAAAAAAAGGGACAGGACAAAACGTAACAAAAAAATACTGTGGGGTCTGTATAAGTCATTAAACTTGATTAATTTAATTAGTTTTATCGAGTTAGATCTCTAGAGCGATATGGGAATTCCCGATAGTGAATCTTCCGTGTCAGCGCGGCTATATATTCGGAACGCGCTGTACTTCGCCAATAGAAA
>JAUKPP010079467.1:0-16124 GCA_032273245.1 Phyllaplysia taylori
GTGTGTGTGTGTGTGTGTGTGTGTGTGTGTGTGTGTGTGTGAGAGAGAGAGAGAGAGAGAGAAAGAGAGAGAGAGAGGAAAAGATACAGGCCAATACAGGTACAAAATAATAAGATAGTGTAAACATAGGAAAAGAGAGAAAATATAAAGGGTGAGATAAAGGCACATACATATATATATATATACACAGAAGGATGTTTAGAAAGAGAGAGAGAAAGAGAGAGGGAGAAAGAAGGAGAGAGAGAGAGAGAGAGAGAGAGAGAGAGCGAGAGAGAGAGCGAGCGCTCAAAACCACACAAATATGAAAATACCCAGACGCAAAATGATTGGCCTATTCATTCTTTTATTAGACCTAAGGCTACCTACTTCCGGCTGGCTTAAGGCTGCCAGCTTCCTTCAAGTAATAATGATTATTGTTATAAAAATTAATCATTATTAAAAATCAATATCGATTTATGGTTTCATCATTTTACTAAATATTATACGATCATATCATGCAATATTATCACAAATGTCATCCTTATTATAGGTATCACTACCACGATCAACATGAGTAAAATCATTGTCATCTCTGAATGATTATCATATTTGTCATTCTCACTTTCATCACAATGGTAATAGTTCCATCAAATTTGCATCAATGTGTATTCCCCGCTCTTAGATACAAAGGTGACCAGTGTGCAGAAGCAAAGACATGCTCGGATAACCCGTGCCAAAACGGAGGCCGCTGCTTCTCTGTGATGACTTTGGTCGAGTGAGTTCTTCTCTAGTATCCATAAAGACTTTGGCTGGCATTTGCGTGTGCCCTCGATATTATGAGATGCTAATAAGGTGTCTGATTAACGCCTGTATAATCAAATACTCTTCTCATTTGTGCAGCAAATTATATACGGTTGGCCTATTATTTGCAGCAGGGTTACATGCACTTTTTTTTCTCACATTAGGATGTGAAATAAGCCAAACAGTAAAAAAATGATATATTTGTTTGAAATGCTAGACACCAAGATTAAGATGATTATAATATTATTAGCGTGCTTTGTTTTAAATGCGGAGTACAAAGCAATGAAACTTGACCATACATATTCAATGAAACTCTACAGAAGACTGCTGTCGAATACAGCTTAAACAGTAAGGAGAGAGGTTGGAGTCCACAAAGAAAGAACTGTTCAAAATGCAAACATATCGCTGATTGTTTAGCAAAGAGGCGAATATCCTAATAGAATCATTGTACTATTCATCCTTATGCGGACCAACCAATTATATATTATTCTATGTCACGAAAGGATAAAATATGACAGCTTCAGCTCTTCCTTTCTTAAGTTATTCTTAGAGGTTTTGATATTTGCATTTACTGTATTTGAACCAATCTGCATCAGCGGCTCAGTATCGTTGTGCTGCATTGGTCTCTCGGTGTCCAAGAGCACCGAAATGCCCCTTAAAAAAATAAATCACCGCCCCCCCCCCCCCCCCACTTCCGCTACAAAAAACTCTAAAAATTACACAAATAAACAAATGAATAAATGAATTGAGAAAATACTGCTATAACTTATAATAGTAATAATAATAATAATAATAATAATAATAATAATAATAATAATAATAATAATAATAATAATGATAATAATAAAAATGATAATAGCAATACAAAACAATGATAATTATTACAATAAAAACCAGAGCAAACAAGCAAACCAAGCAGCTCGTTGCTATCCCTTTCTCCCCAGAACTTTTGCCTGTGTGTGTGACGAGTCCCGCTTTACCGGTGACACGTGTGAGTTCCCTGTCACCACCACCGTCACTCCCACCACCGCCAACTCGCCATCAGACACCACGATTGCCCCATCCCCCACAGTCCCACCCAGGACTTGCTACGGACGATACTACGGCCCGGACTGTGCGATATACTGTAAACCCTCTGATGACTGCTCCGGCCATTACACATGCGATCCAATTACCGGCGCCAAAATCTGCCTCTCAGGCTGGACACAAGAGTCTGGCTGCACTCGTAGAGAAAATTCGGACACTTCGTGCCAATGCCAAAATGGCGGAGAGTGTTTCAACGGAGTTTGCTGCTGTCCTGAACAATTTGTTGGCCAGACATGCTCACAACCCGCCCAGATTTGTCCCAGCAGTCCTTGTCAAAATGGCGGTACATGTTTTGAGGATCTTACCGGCGCAAGATGTTCATGCCGCGAAGGCTTTTCCGGAGAGAGATGCGAAACGATGGTGACGCCGAACAGAAACTGCGAGCAGAATTTCTACGGTCCCGACTGCTCCGTGTTTTGCCAAGAGCAGGACGATTGCGCGCTAGGACAGAACACTTGTAACGAGCTGACGGGAGTGAAAGAATGCGGGTTTGGTTGGCAGGGAGATTTGTGCGACATTCGGGATCCGAACGCCAAACACGCCAAACCATGTCCCAGAAGCGTGTGTAGAAACGGAGCTGTTTGCTCTAACGACACGTGTTGTTGTATGCCAGGTTTTACCGGCACGTTGTGCCACATTGAGATCTTGGAGTGCGAGAGCGATCCGTGTATGAATGGAGGTCAGTGTGAAGATTTGGTCGGAGGCTACTCCTGCGGCTGCCAACCAGAGTACACCGGGCTGAATTGTGAGGTAGAGTTGAACCCCATCCCCTTGAATCCCGAGATAAGCACACCAAGACCGACATCTAGCGATCCATGTGACGGCACTGTTTGTGAAAACGGAGGAACCTGCATCCGGAACGGAACTAACGACTTCATGTGTCTCTGCGAGGGCAGATATACTGGAGCGAGATGTCAGCGCTTTATTTTACCGGCGTCCGATAATCCAAACTGCCGACCAAATTTCTATGGATCTGACTGTTCGCGCCAGTGTATAGAGAGGAACGACTGCGGCGGTCATTTCTTCTGCGACCAAAACAACGGAGAGCCCGTCTGCATGTCCGGCTGGGAGGGTAACTCTTGCACTCAGAAGATACTTCCTGTTGGCCTTGACCCCGAATGCCCTTCAGCCTCTGGTTGTCTTCAGGATGGTACCTGCTTCAATGATACTTGTTGTTGTACTGGAGGTTTCCACGGCGACCGATGCGAAGAGCTGCAGCTTCCTTGCGATGGAAATCCTTGCGGGGCCTTCGGATCATGCGTGGACTTAGTGTCTGGTTACCTGTGTCAGTGTATTGTGGGCTACACTGGATCGAAGTGTGACGTCATGCTGGACAGTTCTGTAGAGAGCGTAGATTCAGCTTCTGTCGTCCCGACGTCTTCAACTATCTTGGCCACGTCCATATCCGCCGGCTCTTCTACCTCAGCGATTACTGAGCTAGGGTCAACGATACCGGTGTCAGACATCCTCCCATCATCCACGGTGCCGCCATCATCCTCTCTAGCCTTATCTTCTGCCGTGGACTCCCAGCAACCTTCTCCGGTGCCCTGTGGCGCCTTCTTCTGTTACAATGGAGGCATTTGCATGGCTGTCCCTTTCGGAGTCGCGTGCGTTTGCCCTGGAGCAAACATGGGTACCTACTGCGAGAACGATGCCTCTCTGGATACTTCGATGTCACTGGCACCGTCTACGTCATCAAGTGGATTCATGGCATCTTCAACGAGCGCTACGTCCCCGTTATCTCTTATGTCGTCTAGCTTGTCTACATCATCAGAACCACTTGTGTCTCCTTCCAGTTCGGACTCGATCTCTGCATCGTCTTCTTCAGCATCGACAGAACCGTCTTCGGCCGTTGCAGAATCACCCGAAGATAATCGAGTGCCTTGTGGCGCATTCTTCTGCTACAACGGAGGAGCTTGCGTGCGCATATCAACTGGTCTGATTTGCTCCTGTCCGAGAGACGATATGGGGTTCTTTTGTGAAAGGGGCGCTTCTTCAACATCGGATGCATCTGAACAGTCAACTGCGTCGTCATCAGAACTTCAACCCTCGACAACAGACATTCAGCCAACATCGTCGATCTCTTCTCTGTCTTCCTCTGTGGAGCTGTCGTCGACCACAACCACGCCGGCCATACCATCAGTGCCATGCCGTTCCTTCTATTGCTACAACCGTGGTTTCTGTGTCAACACA
Source organism: Phyllaplysia taylori (assembly GCA_032273245.1). NCBI lineage: Eukaryota > Metazoa > Mollusca > Gastropoda > Aplysiida > Aplysiidae > Phyllaplysia > Phyllaplysia taylori. The sequence continues at coordinate 4,060 of JAUKPP010079467.1, forward strand.
CCTGGTGGACTCGCCTGTCTCTGCCCCAGGGCTGATATGGGCCAGTATTGTGAGAGCGACTCCTCTGTCATGTCGACGTCATCGATAACTGGTACAGATATCCCTGTCACATCATCCATTTCGGCGTCTGCTGCAACAGGTATGTTAACTTCGTCCTCAATATCCACGACTTCTGCCAATGATGACTTACCTCCGTTATCAGTGTCTCCTGTTTCTGCTAAGGATAACCTACCTTCGTCATCTCTATCTTCGTTTTCTACTACGGATGCTTTACCTGCACCATCTATATTCTCGTATTCTGCCACGGAAATAGCATCTGTGCCATCTTTATCTTCGCCGTCTGCAAAGGACAGCTTAGCTTCTTCATCTATATCTTCGTCATCTACCAAGGATGCCGTACTTGCATCATCCATAATTTCGTCTTCTATCAAGGCCAACTTACCTTCGTTATCTGCTATATCCTCGTCTTCTGTAGCGGATACGTTACCTGTGCCATCTATATCCTCTTCTTCTACCACGGCCAACTTGGCTCTGTCATCTATATCGTCGTCTCCTGCAAAGGAAAACATACCCCCGTCATCTATTTCCTCGTCCTTTGAATTCGGCAACTCAATTTCGTCATCTATATTACCTTCGTCTTCTGCCAAGGTCGTCTTAGCTTTGTCATCTGTATCCTCGTCTTCTGCAACGGAAAACTTACTTACGTCTTCTACATCCTCTTCTACAACCACAGGCAACTTACCCGCATCCTCCATATTTCCGTCCTCTGCTAAGGCCAACTTACCTTCACCATCTGTATCCATGTCTTCTGCTACGGAGAAGTTACCTGTACCATCTGCATCCCCATCTTTGCAAACGAGCAACTTACCTTCGGCATCTGTAACCTCGTCTTCTACAGAAGATAACTTACCTATACCGTCTATATCCTCGCATTCTGCCACGGAAAACTTACCTATATCATCTATTTCTACGTTTTCTGATGCGGACATCTCACCTTTGCCATCGATATCTTCGTCTTTTGCAAGTGACAACCAACCTTCGTTATACATGTCTTCGTCTTCTGGTGAGGATAACGCACCTTTTTCATCTTTGTCTTCTGTAACGGAAAGCTCACTTTCGCCATCGATCTCCTTGTCTTCTTCTCCCCTGTCTTCAATGTATTCTTCTTCGACAGCCGTTCCTATTGAATCACAAACCTCAAAATGTGCGTCCTTTTTCTGCTACAACTGGGGCATTTGTATCGACGCGGATGGTGGACTAGCATGTCTCTGTCCAAGACCTGATATGGGACCATTTTGTGAGAATGACACCACTGTATTGGAACAATTATCCACGTCACCAATGTCTTTTACAGATAATTCACAGACGTCATCAGCTTCTGCGTCCGCCCTTCCAGATATGTCATTTACTTCATCAATGTTTGCATCTTCTGACTCCTCCCCATTTTCAGCGTCCACGATTACGTTTGCAGGTACTGTCAGCTCGACGATGCCAATATCTGATGCCCAAGATCCATCTGCACCATACATATCTCCATCCTCAACTGTTGACCTGTCTTCCTCTGTTGTCCTTCTCGGAATTACCTCCTCACCATGCGGTTCCTCTTTCTGTTACAACCATGGTGTTTGTGTTACCACTGACAATGGACTCGCCTGTCTTTGTCCAAGACCCAACATGGGAACCAATTGTGAAAACGACTCTACGGCAGCGAAGTCTTTCAGAGATGCTCAACCAACATCCTCCATTTCTGAGTCAGCGCCAGTACCTTCAACTCTATCCGTTTCATTCACAGATGTTCTACCCACGTCATCCCAGCCTGCAAAAGCATTCTCAACAGAATCGCCTACGTCATCAGTATCTGCGTCTTCTGCCTTAGATCTTTCCCTTACGTCCTCAATATCTCCATACTCGACTGCAGTCCCACTTGGAATTCAACCCTCGCCATGCGGCTCCTTTTTCTGTTACAATCAGGGTATTTGTATCAACACTGACACTGCACCAACATGTCTCTGTCCTCAGCCCGACATGGGACTTTACTGTGAGAATGACGACTCCACAGTAACGGAGCACTTGTCTACGCCATCAATTTCTTTTTCAGATGTTCCAGCGTCTTCATCTCTGTCTGCGTTGACTTCATCAGACCTGCCTGCCTCGGTAGTTTCTGCGTCATCTGCCTCATATATCTCACCTACGTCAACAATAACTCTTTCGCCTGGAGTAGATTTAGGTCTTTCTTCCTCTGTCATTACCTTAAGTACAGAACGCTCTCCATGCGGCTCTTTCTTCTGTTACAACCGAGGTATTTGTATCAGCACAGACAGTGGTCCAACATGTCTTTGTCCCAAGACAGACATGGGACTTTTTTGTGAGAATGATATATCTTCAATGTCAACTTCATCAATAATGTTTTCAGGTATCCCTGCCACTTCATCAACACCTACGCCAGATGCTCCAGATATTGAAACTACGTCCACTGTTTTGAATCTACATAAAAATTCAATATCTGTGTCTTCTGCTACAAACAACATACTAACGTCTTCAATAGCTGCATCCTCTGCTGCCAACAACTTACTGACGTCATCAATATCTGCGCCCTCTGCTACAAACAACTTACTGACGTCATCAATAGGTGTGTCTTCTGCTACTGTAAACTCACTAACCCCCTCAATATCCGTGTCTTCTGCAACAAACAATTTACTTCTGTCATCGTTAGCTGCGCCCTCCGGTGCTGACAACTCACTAACTTCATCAATAGCTGTGTCTCCCGCTACTAAAAATTCACCTACCTCATCAATATCTGTGTCATCTGCTGCAAACAGCTTACTTCCGTCATCAATACACCCGTCGTCTGCTACGAATAACTTACTAACGTCATCGATAGCTGTGTCTTCTGCTACTGACAATTTACTAACGTCATCAATGCCTGTGCCTTCTGCTAAAGACAACCTATTTCCGTCATCAATAGCTGTGTCTTCTGCTACAAATAATTTACTAACTTCAACATTGTCTGTGTCTCCTGATACTGACAACTTACTAACGTCATCAACAGCTGTGTCTTATTCTATTGACAACTCACAAGCAGCATCAATATCCCCATCCTCCACTGTCGCGCTGTCTTCTGTTGTAGTTCCCTCCGAGATGCCAGTAACACGTTGTGGCTCCATTTCCTGTTACAACAGGGGTATTTGTATGAACGCTGGTGATGGCCCTGCGTGTCTTTGTCCGAGACCTGGTATGGGAACATTTTGTGAGAATGACAGCACTATACTGCAACATTTGTCTACGTCACTAACCTCTTTTACAGATGATCCACAGACGTCATCGTTTTCTGCGTATGTTGTGACAGAAATGTCATTTACGTCATCAATACCTACCACTTCTGAATACTCTTCAATGTCAAAGTCATCGATAATTTTTGCAGGTGTCTCTGTCGGCTCCTCTGTGTCTACGTCTGATGTTATAGATGTTTTACCTTCGTCCACTGCACCAAATTTACTTGCATCATCAATATCTGCATCTTCTGATTACTCTGGAATGTCACAGTCATCGATTATTTTTGCAGGTGCCTCTGTCAGCTCCTCCACGTCTGCGACTGGTGGTACAGAATATATGTTACCTTCGTCAACTGCACCAAATCTACCTGCATCATCAATAGCTGCATCTGCAACCGCAGAAAAAATCCCTACAACATCGATATCTCCAACTTCTGCCGTTGACCTCTCTTCCACTCTCGTTCCCTTTGGGACCCAACCCTCGCCATGCGGCTCATTTTTCTGTTACAACCGGGGTTTTTGTATCAACACTGATAACGGACTTGCATGCCTCTGTCCTAAACCTGATATGGGAACGTTTTGTGAGATTGACACCACTGTAGCGGAACAATTATCTACGTCACTAACATCTTTTACAGATGCCCCACTGACGTCATCACTATCCGCATCGTCTGCTGGCTCAAATATCTTAATGACGTCATCAATGTCTCAATCTACTGACTCTTTTCCAATGTCAACGTCTTCAATGTCACTTAAGAATTTGCCACCTGCGACATCTCTACCTGACTCCTACACCGAAGGCCCGCGGGCGTCATCCCTAGCAGCACTGACTTCAGCAGATAGCACTGTATCAATCGTAGTTTCGTCTTCTACTACCGATATATTCCCTACGTCTTCAATATCTATTGCTGTTGACGTGTCTTCCACTGTCCTTCCCATCGGGACCCAAGGAACCCCATGCGGGTCTTTTTTCTGTTACAATCGAGGTACTTGTATCAACACTGATAATGGACTTGCATGCCTTTGTCCTACACCTGGTATGGGAACATTCTGCGAAAATGACACCACTATATCTGAACAGTTATCTACGTCATTAATGCATTTTACAGATGTCCCACTGACGTCATCAGTTTCTGACTCTGCTGCTCCAGATAGTTCATCGATAGCTTCATCGATGTCCTTTACCGATAGTCCACCGACGTCGTCACTGGCTGCGTTTACTTCAGTAGATGCTCCTGCATCATCAGTAGTTTCGTATTCTCATACCGATATATTCCCGACGTCTTCAATATCTATTGATGTTGAAATGTCTTCCTCTGTCCTTCCCCTCGGAACCCAAGGCACCCCTTGCGGCTCCTTTTTCTGTTACAACCGGGGTATTTGTATCAACACTGGTGATGGACTTGCATGCCTTTGTCCTAGACCTGATATGGGAACGTTCTGTGAAACTGACACCACTATATCTGAACAGTTGTCTACGTCACTAACGTCTTTTACAGATGGTCCACCAACGTCATCATTGTCTGTGCTGACTGCAGCAGATCTACCTACGTCATCAGTAGCTGCAAATACTGGCTCAGATGCCTTATTGTCGTCATCTATATCCTCGTCTTCTGTATCCTCTTCAATGTCAGCGTCCTCAATTATTTCCGCAGGTATCCCAGCCACTTCATCCATATCGGCGCCTGCTGTTACACATCTAATGCCCTCGTCAGCAACACCTACACTTTCTACAGTCGGGTTATCTTCCGCTGTAGTTTCACCTGGAGTACAACCTGCACCCTGCGGATCCTTTTTCTGTTACAACGGGGGTATCTGCATGACCTCAAATAACGGACTCTCATGTTTCTGTCCTATGCCAGACATGGGACCTTATTGTGAAAACCTCTTGACTGTAACGGAACAATCGTCTACGTCTTCAATGTATTTTACAGATATCTCATCAAGGTTATCGGTTTCTGGGACAGATATTTCCCCGCGGTCAATATCACAATCTTCTGACTTCTCTTCAATACCAACGTCATTACAAACGTTTGCAGGTTTGTCCGCCCGCTCCTCGGTGTCTGCGTCTGAGGTCACAGATAATATATTACCCACATCTCTTTCTGTGGCTCTACCGGCGTCTTCAGTCTCCATGTTTACTGAAACAGATGTCTCTTCGTCATCAATATCTCCATCTTCTGCCATAAATCTACATATATCTTCATCTGTTGATCCCTCCTTGACACAAGCCATACAGTGTGGATCTTTTCTCTGTTACAACCGGGGTATTTGTATCAACACTGGTGATGGACTTGCATGCCTTTGTCCTAGACCTGATATGGGAACGTTCTGTGAAACTGACACCACTATATCTGAACAGTTGTCTACGTCACTAACGTCTTTTACAGATGGTCCACCAACGTCATCATTGTCTGTGCTGACTGCAGCAGATCTACCTACGTCATCAGTAGCTGCAAATACTGGCTCAGATGCCTTATTGTCGTCATCTATATCCTCGTCTTCTGTATCCTCTTCAATGTCAGCGTCCTCAATTATTTCCGCAGGTATCCCAGCCACTTCATCCATATCGGCGCCTGCTGTTACACATCTAATGCCCTCGTCAGCAACACCTACACTTTCTACAGTCGGGTTATCTTCCGCTGTAGTTTCACCTGGAGTACAACCTGCACCCTGCGGATCCTTTTTCTGTTACAACGGGGGTATCTGCATGACCTCAAATAACGGACTCTCATGTTTCTGTCCTATGCCAGACATGGGACCTTATTGTGAAAACCTCTTGACTGTAACGGAACAATCGTCTACGTCTTCAATGTATTTTACAGATATCTCATCAAGGTTATCGGTTTCTGGGACAGATATTTCCCCGCGGTCAATATCACAATCTTCTGACTTCTCTTCAATACCAACGTCATTACAAACGTTTGCAGGTTTGTCCGCCCGCTCCTCGGTGTCTGCGTCTGAGGTCACAGATAATATATTACCCACATCTCTTTCTGTGGCTCTACCGGCGTCTTCAGTCTCCATGTTTACTGAAACAGATGTCTCTTCGTCATCAATATCTCCATCTTCTGCCATAAATCTACATATATCTTCATCTGTTGATCCCTCCTTGACACAAGCCATACAGTGTGGATCTTTTCTCTGTTACAACCGGGGCATTTGTATAAACTCAGACAACGGGCTTGCATGTCTTTGTCCTAGGCCTGGCATGGGAGATTTTTGTGAAAATAACGATATATTTACGACATCCAATTCTGACATCTATACGACAGGTTCCTCTAGTTTGACGTCATCTACATCACTTCTGGTCACGACTGCGTCTGAGATAACGCCATCGTCATCGCTATCGTCATACGATCTGCTTGACGCCTCAGCTGTGCCGTGTGACAGCTTCTTCTGCTACAACGGTGGGTCTTGCTTCTACACCTCGCTGGGCTTCATCTGTCGCTGCCCGAGACCAGATATCGATCCCTTCTGCAGACATATCGACCCGCGCTCCACCTTAGGCTCGATCACCTCTACAGATTTCATGTCCTCAAGTTCCGTTTCAGCAACAGACAGCGAGCAGCTCTCAGCATCCACCTTATCGCCCTCGCCTTCAAGCTCAGTAGCTGACGCAACAAACACGGTCTTTTCAAGCTCGATTGACTCGTCCTCAACAGCACCAAATGTAATCTCTGGCGTCGCAACATCTACACCAAGTCTTGCTCAAACCGCCATTACTGCACCTCCTATAGGCTCCCTCTCCTCCTCCTCATCATCCGACCTCCTCCCCTCCCCATCCACCCAAGTATCAGACTTGCCTCTCTTTACTGGCGGACCCCCAGTTCCGTGTGAGGATTTCTTTTGTTACAACGGCGGGGAATGTTACTTCACCTCACTAGGCTGGATCTGCAGATGTCCGCGAGACGGAATGGGCATCTACTGTAACGACACGAGCACTCTATCATTATCTAACTCAGTTTTTAGCACAGACTATATCAGCTCGTCCTCCAACACAGGATTTCTGCCACTGGTGACGTCTGATGCTCTGAGCGGAGATGTTTCGTCTACAGTCATCAACGACTTCCAAACGTCATCCATGTCAGGATTCTCAAGTGAAAGTTCTAGTGCGGTTGACTCAATGGCGTATTCGAGTTCTCCACCTTTGAGCAGTGTTGCCAGCACAGCTGCACAAGTGCCTGTAGTGATAGGTGAGGCTACTTCTTCACTATATTCTTCATCAATACAGTCTTCAGTAATCGACTCTGTGGTGTCATCATATTCGACACAAGTACTCCCACCTATATCGGCTACTACTACTACTACCACTCTTGTTTCTTCAGATATTTCTGACAGCATCGTGTCGTCCTCTGCATCATCGTCTGTCCTAGAAGACTCGACTATCTTCCCTACATCATCATTATTATCTTCGGACATATCGACATCAGTTGTAATCCCTGTAATCGTTGACATTACGTCATCCTCTTCATCCTCTTCCTCGTCCTCATCATTTTCATCGTCATTATTCTCCTCAACAGTTGAGTCGTCGTCATCGTCATCGCCGTCGCCCTCAATCGTCCTCATCTCCTCATCCTCCCTAGCAGACATCTCCTCATCAGTGACGTCATCAAGCGTCCTCTCATCGTCCTCATCATTGCTCGTTACGTCATCAGCACAACCAACGTCAGCGTTGCCAGCATTTACGTCATCAAGCGACATCTCCAGCAGCAGTTCAGAAATCTTCTCGTCTGCATCGAGCAGCTCGTCTATCGTGACGTCATCACAGTCCAGCAGTGTCCTAGCCTTTACCCCAACCCCAAGCCCTTCCCTTCCTTCAGCCAGTATCATGAGCAGCAGCGACAGCAGCCTCCTCAGCAGCGACAGCAGCGTCATGGTGATGAGTTCCAGTGAAAGTTCCAGCATCTCGCCTTCCTCAGTTATGTCCTCTTCCTCGTCCCCGATGCCTTCTTCATCAGCGATCATTGTACCCACGCCATCCACGGCCCCGAAACCCATCTCAATGACAGGTAGGCTATTGAGCAATTAGGCGCTTAAGAATATCCAGGACTATGAATTTGCATAGTTGAGAAAATTTAAATATTGGAATGAAACATTTCGTTTCCGGGAGAGTTGCTCTATGTCTTTTCATTCTACAAACTATTCAACTTCAAACTCAATACGTATTTGCTCGTTTCGCAGACTATCATAGCTGAAAAATGGCAATTTTTCAGAGGAATTTAAAACTGATTCTAAAGTAACTGACGTGTTGAAGATACAATGGTATCTCATGTGCAGAGAACTTTGTTGCTTTCTCGACTATTATAGCTCGATCACATGATACAATACGCCCCTTGTGCATAGAGTGGAACTACCAATTGCGCTATTCTTTTATATATATAGGCTGATATTGTCGTATCCTCAGACAGGTTGCTCCCCTACCCTCGACATGACCCTTTACTATTCCATCGTCCATCCCCCTCCCCCTCTCCCTAGGTGCTGTGTTCATCACAACCCCCGTCGACATTGCTGACTATCCAAAACTTGTGAGCATTGTCAGAGACGCGCTGAACGAGAGCAATCCAAGTGAGTTCCTTGCAAATACTCCCTGTATATTTGTTTCCTGAACACAATATTTCTTAAAGTTGCTTCACCGAAAAAGTTTGCACTTTTTTTTAGAAAAGCATAAAACCTTAAAAATAGGCAGAACGTGCCAAAAGATTTTTTTTTCGATTGGGAGGCAATTCCAATTTCATCTCTGGGGACTTTTAGAGGTCAAATTCAGTCAGGTCGCCAAGTATTTTAGGGTGCCACAGAATAGTGCTTCGAACTGATGTAAATCAGAAAAGAACATTAAATATGACGTTTCTGCTACTTGTCCTTTTCAATCTCTAATCTTTTTAAAATGAATGTGAGAACTTTTGCATTTCAAAACAGTGGATTGAAGTGAAGTTAAATTTTCGCCCTATGAGTTATGTATGGAGAAAAGTAGAAGACATCACTGAAGTTATGATTAGTTTGTTTGTGTGATCTTCTGTTTTTCTGTCGACGTGTCTGTCTGTCTCTTTGTCGCTTTTCAATTTCATTTTTGGTGCGTTTGATTTTTTTTTTATACTAACAAAGTCTGGGAGAAGAGAATGTTTTTGAAATCGAGGTTTTTCAGTACAGGCTTTGATGAAAATTATGTCCTTTCCCAATTACTGTGTGTGAGTGCACATTCGACTACTGTTTTCAAATGACCAAAACAGTTTTCTCTCCGCGAGATTGAGAAGATGTCATGGTCACTGTCATTGTTATTGTCACTTTTACTGTCATTGTCACGTTCCATTGACACGGCCATTGTCAATGTCACTGTCATTAGATTTTGTATTGTAACTGACATTGTGATTGTCCAGTACTTGAGCCACTTATCACTACTTGATCCTCAGATATGACGTGTTGCATCCTGGTAACTGTGGATGAGAAAGACACTTACGTGGACAACCGAGGGTTAGTTTATTTGTTTGTCATTTTTGTCGTTTTACAAATGGAATTGGTTTGGTTTCAGTTTTACTCCCCTTGTACCGCTGTTAGGTAGGTTTGTAGGTAAGCTATTTCAACCCTGTCTGTCAAGGCTGTCCCGGGTTGGGAGAGCACAGCATCCCGGTAGAGACAAGTAGATGTTTGTCCAACACGGGGATCGACTCCCTTCCTCTGCGTGATAGGCGAAGAGACTAACCAGTACATCCCAAACGCCCGTATTCGTATTATATACTCGGAGGCAAAAGAAATGCGAAAAACTGAAGCATGAACACAGCACACTGTACTCAACAGGGTGTTGTCGTGTGTAAATGAACTTTTAATTTACCCAAATCACAGCACCATATGAGGGTTTCAATAGGCGAGTGTTTTTGCATGGTTTTAGCGTCAATGTGTTATTTCTACGACCTGTAGACCAATGTACAGGGTGCTTTTTTTTATATTGATCGATTCTAAACTGACATAACTCAGAGAGGGTAAATGATAGAAATACTCTGTTTTCTACCGACTAAACCTAATTTATTTAAGTTTTTTCTGGTACCAAAATCAGCCAATTTCATAAACACAGTGTGCGACAGTGCCAGTTTGCGTGGACAGACCTTGACTTTTAGCGCACCGAAATGACGCTAATCTGCCATTTACCATGCGCGTCTTGTGCGTTTACAAAGGACATAGCGCGCCTTCAGTTCTGAGAAACTTCCAACTGAGCACAGCAAGAAAAGCACAATCCAGAACTCAATCAGAGCTTCTCATCAAAATTTAATATGGATTGGTAATGTGAATGGTTATAACAACGAAGATAGCAAGAAGTGAACATGCGTCTTGCTTTCTGCCCGATCAATTAAAAAAGACGACTTCCTTTTGATACTCGCAGAATTAGCCATCTCTTTCTAATTTCAAAGAAAAAAAACCCTCAATTTTTTCTTCGTAAAACATGTAGCCAGAGCTTGTTAGACATTAGTCGTTTTGGAAAAACAGTTTTAATAATCTTTTAATTGCCTTACAATGGTTCCTAGCAGTCCCTCTCTTTGGTATGCCAGTGCGTTGTTTCGACGCCATGACCTAAAAGGGCTTTGATCCGCTAACTCCTTTTTAAAATGCCTTCTCTTACTCAGACTTCCAGAAAAAACTTAAATGGACAGTGACTAATGTGCAAAAAAAAATTCACTTCTATCTCTTACCGTTTTCGAGTTATTCAAGTTTAAAATCGATCAATAGAAAAAAACCCTACCCTGTATATCTAAAAAGCCAGATAATATCATTATTGTTTTTATTAATCCTCTTGTTCAGAAACAAGCTGATCAGGGTGGAGTACAACATCACTCCTACGCCAAGAGATCCCACCCAACCCAGCAGCACGGAGGATCAGGTGATGAAGAAGATAAACGATTATCTCAACGAGACAGACGTGTTTTACGACAATTCTGTCCAGGTGTACAGAGGCCCGCTGTACGGACCTAACGAGATCTTCCAGACGTTTGTAGTGGGTGAAGTAAGGCAGGAAATGTACGGCAGGATTGAAGACGCCATTGACCGAGCCTGGACAACCAAAAATCCCGGTAATGTTTTATGTTTGCTTTCTTTTTCATCATATGTGCACAATGCATTAGGTCACAAAGCCTGTTTTCTGGTAAAAACGTTCTTGGCCCAAGTTTTGCTTTTGTTATCTCAAAGTTTTGCATACTTCATTTCCAACTTAGAATATCAGCGTGAGCTTAGAGGTAAAATGATATAGACTTAGGACGCAATACACCTAGCCTAGCCTACGTCCGAACGTTGCATCTTCCCATGACACCTTTTGGTAAGAGAGGACGGAAAAAGTAAAAAGTAAGGTAAAGTAAGTATATTATAGGCCTTGCATTGGTGCAATCTTTATGACACCATACCCCACTACTCCCCCTTTCTCTTCCAGGCAAACTCAAAACAGAAAATGTGACTTTGAATGGATTGGCGGTCTTACATTGATTGGACATGTATACCCCGATCAAACACACACAAACTTGAGAGAGAAAAATTTCTCTCCGCAGATCTTTGAGACAAATGCTCCTATTTATAACTACAGTGCTATCGTTTTCATCAATGGTTCCACCCTTTTGTTCTGATTTACAGACTGTGGCTGTATGTTTTCAAGTAGGATCTTCCTTTCTCACCGATTTGCTGGCAGATACGGGTATGTATAAAAACGTATTTTTGCACACGTATATTTCTTTTCGTCCTGTGTGTGTGTGTGTGTGTGTGTGTGTGTGTGTGTGTGTGTGTGTGTGTGTGTGTGTGTGTATGTGTGTGTGTGTG
>JAUKPP010079578.1:5000-16122 GCA_032273245.1 Phyllaplysia taylori
AATCCAGTATACAGTTAGTATTATGAATGACTAAGATGTAGACTGTCGTAGTGGGATGCACGAAGCTAGTCGGCACATTTTTCAACTAAGTGTTCCATTCCAATATCGGTAATACTCGCAGTAACTCACAAAATCACGTGCTGGCGGAGTGAGTTAAGTTGAAAATTACCCACTTATCGAAATTACGCTTTAATGCAATGGAGCATTTAGCAAAAAAACAACAACCCACAACAACAACAACCAAAACAACGACCGACTATTTTTTTCACAACTCATCTTCGAATGAGGACTGAAGCCATGAAACTGAAATTCCAAGGGAGTTTTGCGCTCCGATTCGGGTGTTTTACCGTTCTGCTATGGATACACATACCCCCCCCCCCCCCCCTTCCGCTCTAGTAGGTTAAATGCACAAGTCATCAATCACAATAACCAAGTTTCCGCACTTTCCTCCCCAGGCTGTACCTCCCAACACCAAACTCTCCAAACTGGATGTCCTCGTCCTGGCCACAGCCTACATCTACCATCTCACGCGGACTCTGGAGGACTCGTGTGCTGAGCCGCCACAGACGTCTGTTTCTTTCATCAACACGCATGCGCAGGAAGAACAGCACGCATGCGCGAGTCACACGTTCAGAGAAAGTTCTTTTGTTCATTACTCGGAGTCTTGCACTTACTCCACCCCCCCTCCGCCATTTCATTCTAGGGTAAGGCAAATCCAAACCGATACGCCTGAAAATTCTGGAACATTTCCTTATGATCCAAGAATGGAGCCTTCCTCCTATACCTATACTTATGACACAAAGGATCGGATCTCCTGCGAACTTCCTTCGGCATCTGACACACTTGCTATCGCTTCAGCTTGCAGAATACCAAACGACAAATCTTGCTATGGCGCCACACACACCGGCTACTTGGATGAATTCAACAGACGCACAGAATCTGGATGCCAATTGGAGAAAGAAACTAAATCTCTTATCGCCTATCAACGTGATTCGACGCCGCCATTTTCACAAGCCATAGATCACGGGGATGAGAAACGAGAAATCTTGGCCAAGGCAGGAGTAAAGATGTCGGCAGGCGTTGGCGGCCGTTGTAAGAGTTCTAGGAAGAGCTCAGCGTCTGCAGCAGGGATCAGGCGGAGGTCTGTTGGCATCTTGCACCCAGTGAAAGTAAGTTGGGCCTGTTGGTTTGTTGTCTCTGTGTAACTTCATAAGATCTCCAGGTTATCTTTGAACGTGTTATTGTTGAGGGAATATAAGAAGCAATGACTTTCGTCCAGTCTACAAATATATGATCTATATATTATACAATTTTGAGCTACAATTGCAAACATTCGCCCTATTCCTGTTCCAACTTCATGAAATAGGAACATACCGAAGAGATTCTTTCTTTTTAAATGTTCAATAGCCTTTCCTTCCTTCTTTCTTTTTTATTTTTAAGCATCACATACCTTTAAATTCTAACACCGCAAAAATACACAGTACTCAGTTACTCTAGTCTTGCAATACTCGTTACTTTAACGTCACATCAGAGCAATACACAGTTACAGTCCCTGATGTCACCATAGTGAAGGTCATCAAGGGGGCAGTTCTAAGGTGATCTCACGCTATTGGACGCTTACTATGACATATTAGCTGTGAGCTCCAGCCCCCTCCCCTCCCCCTGGCCACTCACACAAGCTTTGCCCAGTAAATTTATGCTATATGCACAGTGTTCGTGAGAGCTCTTACACAGAGAATGTTTGGATTAACCTCATCAATAATATTATAACATGATGATGCTTCCAATATGGCTTACTTATTTATGATATTGCACTTCTGATAATGGGGAAAACAGGTTAGGCCCGACTATATGTGACAAGAAAAGAACATGATGTAAATATTGAATTTTCATTTTAGCACCATGGCCTTTGAACAAATGTAATACCAAATGATGCACTATGATGTGGGGAGTTACGTAATGGGCTTATCCATAATGGCCCAAGTCGGACTTAAGCCATTTTGGAAGCACTATGAAGAAATTATAAAAAAAAGAAAAAAAGAGCAACAACGTTGTATGACGAAAGTATTTGTTTGAGCGGAGACGTTGTAGGACGAAAGTGTGTATTTGAGCAGAGACGTTATATGGCGAGAGTGTGTATTAGAGCGGAGACGTTGTAAGGCGAACATGTGTATTTGAGCGGAGACGTTGTATGGCGAAAGAGTGTATTTGAGCGGAGACGTAATATGGCGAAAGCGTGTATTTGAGCGGAGCGTGCCTTTGTATGGCATGCGCTCAAAACTATTGTAACCGTTCAACACTAGTTGGAACCTAAGTCTTAAGTTCCGGGTATGCCTTATTTTAAAACTACACGTATACATGCATCAATATTGAATTTTGCTTCCACAGAAGTGGCCAATGAGATCAAGACTATATGAGAGCATTTTGGCACCATGTGGCTCCGCAAGTTCCCGCCTCTGAGAGAATGTCACCCCGGACCTGGGTGTATGGACTCATTATGACTCAAGTAACGATCGTAAAAGCAGACATTCATGTACATGTAGCTCACTTCCTCAAATTCAAATGTCTATCCTCTGGAGTCGGCCATGCCAACCATTTCAATAGCCACCCTTCTTTTCGTTGCATATAGTTCTGGAAAGTATGTCTACAGCTTGATGAATAAAAATTTACTATTTCATACTTTGGTGTGATGGTTAGGCCCTTCGCCAGCACGCAGGGGACGTGAGTTCGAGGCCCGCGTGGGGCAGTTTGTTTGATCGAGTATATCTCCGTTTTTCTGCTGGAAATATGTCCCTCTCAGCCCGGGTTGGCCCTGACAGGCGGGGTCGAAGTCGCCGGTCCCTTGAATGACCTTACAGTGTTGCAAGGGATGATAAGTCGAAACTAAAGCAACCCAAAGAATCTCTATACACATCAGGGTGCTTGTACTCATTACAATCTTGATACATTGTAGGCAGGATGTAAACTGGCGCTGTGGTGTAATGGTTAGGCTTTTCGCCTATCATGCGGAGGACCCGTGTTTCATCCCACATGCAGATGGTCTATACTCTTTTCTGTTGGGACTTTTCTCTCCCAGCCTGGATTGGCCCAGACAGGTAGGGTCGGAGTAGCCTATCTCTTTTATGACCTTGCAGGGGACGCAAAACTGGTAACAAAAAAACAAACAAACCAAGATATAACCTCGTTTGCCCTGATTTACAATGCTTCTTTCAATAATGGAGCTACATTTAAATGAATACTCTTTAACATTTTTACCTTCACACCTAAAATAAAAAAAAAGGCAAAAGCTTGGTTGATATGACATGTACAGTATTCATAAAATGTTTTAGAAACTGTTAGATTAAACTTGTATTCATGTTAACAAAGTAGGGTACAGTTGACTGCGGTTGGGTTGATCTTGTCAGGGGATTGTACAAATGATCAATCCACCCAAAGTTCAATGTGACCATTTTATAAATGTAAGAAGAGAGCTAAGTGTAAAAAGAATGATCAGCTTAGTCAATAATATAAACTCTAGCAGAGTTGACTGTAATACATGCACATTCATCAACTAAAATAAACTTGGGTATTATGTCTATAACATGTCGAAAAAGTAAATGTATTGTTTTCGAACAACATGCTTTCAAATTGAGTGGGTTAAAAATGTTAAAGCGTAAATTTTAGAGGTGATGAGATCACTGATTATTTTTTTTGTCTGTGGTTGAGATTATAGAAGATGAGTCGTGGGGAAATTGGTAAAGGCATCAAGCAAACAAGGAAATCCCCCTCCACCTCCCCTGTTAAGGCAGCCACAGTAGTTCATCTGCCTTTCAACAAATTGTTGCTGGTGGCTCAGAGTGCAAAGACTTCAGTGGACCATTCATCCTTTTGTTTATCGTTATTGGTTTTGGTTTAACGTCCCATGTAACACTGGAAGGTCATTTACGAGGCAGAACCTCCAAATTTTACATCCATATCTGATAGGATGGAGGTCGGAGCCATGAAAACTCTGGAAAAAATTCTGATGACCCTCCCCAGTTTTGGACCCGGGACCTCCTCGTTTGCACTTCCACACAGCCAACGACGCCCCCCCCCCCCCCCATCCTTTTGTGCTAACACCATCAAAGTATTTTTTAAAACTAGCAAACATGATGAATAGATAAACTATCACAGCCAGCGAGAGACTTGTGGATTAATTAAGCCAATGCACAAGATAGTGAAAGTTAACTTGATGATACAGTACATACATTTATGATACATGATACAGGGAACCAGACTAGAAAGAAGAAAATCTGGCATATGTTTCAAAGCTTTTTATTTCTTTATGGTATTTTTTTCTTCATGAAGCAAGCATGAAGGGCCTGAGGTGAGTGTGCATGACAAAAACTTTTCCTTTAGTACACACCCACAAAATATCAACAAATGTACATGCAACAGGAACTTTGTGCATTGCTTCTGTATTCACATCAATTCTTAGATTTTGTACAAAAACGATATAATGGAATTTCCAGCAAAACAAAGAAAACAAACATAAGAACCACATTGAAGCAGCATGGTCATGCATGGAAAATTATCTACAGTCATTCAAACCTTGCAATGTGCAATAATATGCAAGGAAAAAACCCAAATATTTTCTGAGAAGACAAGGTGTTGGATCCCCCAAACCCCAAGATCAGTGGCATAGCTGAAAGAGAAAAAATAGACAAGGAATGAGAGAAGTGGAACAGATTTGAGTTGGTGACATGTGCAGCAGAGAGTAAGAAGAGATGTGAAAGAGAGTGAAGGGTGGGGAGAGAGAGAGAAAAAAAAGATTCAGAGGGTAAGGTTGAAAGAATGAACATGGTATGGAAGATGAAGAAGTAAAGAGGGGGAGAAAATGCTGGCACAGTCTTATAATCAAACGCGGAACCTTTGGCATTAAAGCTCAACACCATAACCTCTAGACCATAAGGAATCCTCCTTTCTTTCAGCTATATTTTCTTCAGTCAGTTCATGGGTATAGAAATAGAAGCAAAACAACCCCACCAAAACATGAAGTTTTCACAAAATGGCAGAAGAGGATGCAGCAAGTTCGTTTTTAGTCATAAGCATTCTGTGCTTCCTAATGGACATTTCCTTTAGCGGTAACACTGTCCGCCAAAGGCTGACAACATGCTTTTCTTGCCACTTTAATATGTGGGCTCTCACACAGAGGCAGGCAACTGTAGTAATTTTCCCAAGTAAGCTCATTACACTGGGAGAAAATAGCTAACAGTCAGGTTCAACTCAAACAGTCACAGAGAGGTCAACCGATGCTGTCATAAACATATTGTCATTGTAATTCTTTAAATATATAGGTGAGTCAGCTTCACCAAATCATGCACAGGAGACAAAAAAAAAAAATCTGTCCCAGAAATCTCTTTCCAAAAGTGATACATGATCAGATTGTGTGAAAACTTGAGCATTTTCCTGTGGTCGCACCTCACTACATTTATTTGGGTGGCAGAGAGTTGCCAAGTAGGGAAAATCAAACAAAAAGTTTTTGAAAAACTTCAGAACTTACACATTTGGAGAATGACAAGGATGATATGATGCATATAATACATGTATAAGTAGATCCTATCAGTGTTTTGGTTTGATATTTTGTCAGCTGAGCCATATATTGTCCTATCCTTAACTTCCTTTTATGACGAATAGGTTATATCTACTTTTGTACTTCAAGAAGAAACATCACGTATTCGGCCCAAAACAAAAGTTGTAGAAATATGACATTGTCATACTAAGCCGATGATTTGTTTATTGCTCTTGCAAAACTACAGGGCTATCGAAGAAGGACCTGAGTTTTTCTCTTTTTCGCCATTTCCAAGAGGCAAAATGTGGAGAAATTAAAAACTTCACCACTGTTATGTGTGTACAGAATGTAAGAGAGACTCTGACCTGTGACAAGGAAAGAATGGTCAAAGGAGAACAACACATAATCGCCCCTTCAGTGACATAGAATTAAAGTGGTGTACTTGATGGGAAAGTTAGAACACATTATACCTGTCTCCAGTTTGATGGCAAGACTGGTAAAACGGGTGTCCATGGGTTGGAAACAAAGAATCCTCTTCTGAGTGGGAAGGTCCTTCAATTAATAGCATTCATGACTAGCGGTTATGTCTTGGGAATTCTTAAGACCCCAACCTTATAGAGGGGGTTCTGCCTTTTAAATGACTGCGCAGTGTTGCAAAGGACATGTGATGCATTGGGATGAAATCAGGCACTCGTTAACTTTTTAGGCATTTTGAGTTATTGGTATCATGTTAAACATTGTACATTTCTCTTGCTGTTTGCGAAGAAACTATTAATTGATCATATATTTAAGTCGAGATATTTGCAATTTTTATTACGTAAGAGCCACCATTAGAAGGAAAATTAGAGAGAAAATGGCCATTAATCTTTCCTGACATTTTCAGTATAATGCACCATGAAATGTGTTTTTAAGTGCATATAGAAGGCACTAGGTCAAATACACCACTCATGGTGAAATTATCTCTGAAAAGGCTGATAACTCTGTACTGCTCCCCTTGTTTTGACGAGTGTCCGATTTCATAAACAAATAAACAAAAGTAAAACAAATTTACACAGAGTCTCAAACCTGGAATGCCAGAAAGAGTTGGCATAATTTCACAGGCTTTACAGGATTACTCCAATATGGAAATTTTGACATCATGTGGACAATACAAGAGCTGTTGTACACAAGCGACTTGAGCACCAGGGTATCAAATATTCTCTGGTTACCCTGCTCTATAAAGCACCATGATTGTATACATAGTAAAGCACACTAGCTTTGAGTCACATTTCTACATGAAACAGAGACAGCTTGACCTTCATGTCATGTGAAGATTGTCATAACTACTTTTCTACATGGAAGTTTTGATACAACTTGTGCTGTGAGAAAGCTACAGAAAAAATATGAAAAGAAAAATAACCCCTTTGACTGCAGATGACTTTACAACATTTAATCTCGAGTTCATCGCCTTAATTTATGTTTCAGAAGTTATGGTGCATCAAAGCCACTTCGATATCATTCGAAAAAGTTGCATCTCTGTAGAACAAAGTGAATGTAAAAACTCTTAATCCTCGAATTCCTCAATAAATATTTCTTCCTCTTCCTCATCGATGTTCTGCACATTGGACTGACTACTGGACACCGCGCTGTCATCGTCGGTGTTGGTTGGACCTTGACCTTCTCTGACTGAGCTTCCTGTCCCAGCGGCTGGAGATTTCCTGTTGAGTTGTTCACTTGAGTCATCATTGTCGTCATCACTTGCCACATCTTTCTCATCAAGTCTCACTAGCTTGGCTCTGCAAATGATGGGAAAAACAAAGAATGATTTAGTTTGGTTTGGGTACCAGTTTTACGTCCCCTGCAACACTGTACGGTCATTTAAGAGACAGGCTACTTCGACCCTGCCTTTCAGGGCCAACCCGGGCTTAGAGGGAAAAAATCCCAGCAGGAAACAACCCAGATCGTCTGCGCTCAGGATCGAACTGGGGTCTTCCGTATGACAGGCGAAGAGCCTAAGCATTACGCCACAGCACCGGTAAAAAGAATGAAATACCCAGTGTCATTCCACATTCACCTGAGTCACATGTTTTTGTTTAGAGGCAACAAAATAGAATCATTCTGTTATTTGTTTTTAGAGAGTATTGGCGACAGAATAAGTCCACCAGATCTTATTGAGACAATATGCTGAAACTGCTCAAAATTGACTTCAGCTAATGTGGAATGACTAATGGTTCATCAATCAAGGCATAGGAGAGTTCATGCCCAGGAAAAGTCTTATAAGTCTAAATTAAGTCAGAGGGCACATTTCAAAGGCCGGTGGATCACTATCAACAACAAAGCAACAACAGTATGTGTAAGCCTTAAAAAAAAAATTTAACGCAAAAAGCATGTCTCATACCTTCCTACATCGAAATAGCACCTATTTTCCCCCAAAGATGAACAAAAAATTTAACTTGCTCATCTCTTAAGCTGAGATGTTCAGTTTTTCCACTTCTACATCCAGCCCTCCAGCCGTGATACTTCGTCAGGCATGGTTACGTTTGACAGTGTCACAGAGATCCCAAGGCCTCAGTAAGTAAACCGGCGCTGTGGTGTAATGGTTAGGCTCTTCGCCTTGCATGCGGGAAGACCCTGGATCGATCCCCGATCGCGGACGATCTGGGTTTTTTTCCTGCTGGGATTTTTTCCCTCCCAGTCCGGGTTGGCCTTGACAGGCAGGGTTGAAGTAGCCCATCTCTTAAATGGGGACGTAAAACTGGTTACCAAACCATATCAGTGAGTAAAAAAACCCATGAGGAACTTATCAACATTTCTTGTACAGTCAAACCTGTCTAAGATGACCATCCAATGTCGAGAAAAAAGTGGTTGTTTTAGACAAGTAGCCGTCTTAGAGAGGGATGATATAAAGAAAAAATTGTAATTTGGGAGTCAATGAAAAGTTGTCGTTTGTGCAGGCGGTCGTCTTATACAGGGGTCGTTTGAGCAGGTTCAACTGTACTTACAGCAAAAAACTCATGCACCCTTTGTAGAGGACAAAAAGTTTGTCTGAAGCCAAAGCCTCAGTTTTATCACAAAGACGGATATATTCACAGTGGAGATAAAAACAAGAATCTGACAGCTCACCTGGATGACTGTTTCCAGTGGGAAAATTGTGTCATTTCTTGGACAAAACTGATCTGACCTGCAACGTAAACAGAAAGAGAAAACAATATTCATATTTCATTGCTGTAGGCTACCGGGTGTACATTTCCTGTTTGTCTCTCCTAGCGTAGAAACGAAAACAAAAAATGGCGCTGTGGTGGAATGGTTAGGCCCTTCGCCTGTCATGTGGAAGACCCCGGTTCGATTCCGAGCGTGGACGATCTGTTTTTTTTACCTGCTGGGATTTTCCCTCTCAACCCTGGTTGGCCCTGACAGGCAGGGTCGAAGTAGCCCATCTCTTAAATGACCTTACAGTGTTGCAGGGGACGTAAAACTGGTAACCAAACCAAACCAAAATGAAAACAATAGAAAAGTCTATAATCAAAGACTGTTTTGTTTACTTAGTACATTGTAAAAGTTAAATATAGAAGGCTTTATCCCAAACTCACACTGTAAAAGCTGGAGAGAGCCAGGTCTACAAGTAGTTGACTTACCTGCATTGTGCAGTGTCGGGTTGGTCAAGCTGATGTACGGCATGATCTCGGTACACAGAACCTCGGGCTCCCAGTGGTAACCTGAGGTCAGATCACAACAGTAACATAAGTAGCCATCAGAATGAACAGGTTGCCTTCATTGGGCAGGCTAAAACAGCCAAAGATGCTGGCGCCGCTATAAACAACTTACTTTAAACTAACTGCCCTCATTGGTTTGTTTTATGTTGGCGTTTGTTTTACACACCTCAAAATGATAGTGGACTGTCCCTAAAACCTCTCGATAGCAATCTAAAACAGAACTAAAAACTCCCTAAGCAACTAAAACACTGTCTTTAAACATCCATAAATATTCCCTTAAACAAAGGCCAAGCATTGAATACAACTAAGGATGTAGCTAAAAAAAATCAACAAAAGCCCAAAGCCAAGCACTCAAAACTCTTCAAGTAGATTAACTTCAATGGAGCCATTCTTGGATTTGATGACAAAATAAGTTACTCATCCCTAAAATCCTCTCTCCAAGACACGAATTAACATTTCCTTTTGCCCTCACTCACACATTTGTTAACACATCAAAGCAGACTGCAGTTTGTTTTCCTGGGTTTCACTAAAACCGTATGGAATTACGCCTTTCCATCATGCCATTATTATTTCTAAGCCTTGAAAACTAGTTTACCAATGAGGTCTGTATGTTCGTATTTATATATATATAATGTGTGTATGTGCAGGTGCATGTGTGTGTTGTCTGTGCAGGTGGTAGAGACGGGTGAACGAGACAGTAAGTGTGACTTTCGCAATGTCTGTTACATGTATGTCGTTGTTTTTAATGAAACATCAAGCCAATGTGCCAGTCACCGGACAATAAACGTTTATTTTATCTCATCTATTCTTATCATGGTTGATTTAAAATGATAAAAAGTTTTAAAAAATGAATCTGTATAATTGACCTAAATATTATATTTATATATCTACTTAGATTGATAGCTTTATTTAGACAATTAAGTCTTCATCTATATTTCCTCCTGTTCCTCTCAACATCTGGAAAACAAATATTGAACAGCAAGGGAGCTTCCTAAGTTTTCAGGCAATCAGCATTGTTAAGCTCAGGTATAAAGATTTTCTCCCTAAAAAGTCTGTTGCTCTCTTCAATATCAATTAACTAAAAATACTGAAGTAATACCCTTACCTTTAAAGATCTGCCTGGCAGTTAAAATATTTTCATTTGCCTGAGGAGGAAAAAAGAAAAACAGCATAGCGTCACAAAAATGAGCAAACTGCCATCATCAACAATCCATAAATCACAAATCAAGTTTGGTAACGGAGATAGAATAGTAGTAAGGAGTGGGTTATTTATAGGGGCGCAAGCCTCAGCTGTTTTAGCCTCTTCTTGTTTTGTTTTTTACTTAAGCACTCAATCAGGCTTAAGCTTCCCTGAGGGTTGCCATTTGCGTGCTGAAAATGCTCATCAGGCAATTTGTTTTTGCTGTAAAAAAACCACCAAGACAACCCCCCCCCAAAAAAACAACAACAACAAACAAACAAACAAAAAACAGCAAAAAAAGCAACCCCCAAAAAACAGACAAACCCAAAATAATACAAAATAAAAAAACAAATTACCCCAAAGCGGAGATAGAAGACATCATACATGCCCCATTTCTTCCTCAAAACAGCACCAACTACTGCACAAGATGCCAAGGGTCCGATTGTCCTCAAACATTTGCAACTTTGTGCAGACCTGCCACTTTCTGAGAACTGAAAATCTGTGTAATCCTTTTAAAAAGTCTGTATAGAAAAATCTGTATGCTGCCAAGACAGGTTCTTTATTTACCTTTGATATTAGATATGCTATGCACATCCCCACATCAGTCACAGTCACAATAGCAAAGTAAAACTACCCTAAAAAGGTGAACGATCTGGGTTTTTTTCTGCTGGGATTTTTTCCCTCTCAGTCCGGGTTGGCCCTGACAGGCAGGGTCGAAGT
>JAUKPP010079689.1:0-16117 GCA_032273245.1 Phyllaplysia taylori
TCTGAAATCTTTTCCATTGAACGTATTGTATCGTCTTTGGTAATTAACCTGAAATAACCTTCTCTGAAAATTTTTTGTTTGTTTGTATATGGATTGTGGGCCAAAGGCCTTGTATCAAAATAAACAAATTCAATTCAATTCAATTCTGATAAAATGCTAGCTTAATTTTTCTGCTGAAGAATCCACTCTTAACAAAAATTTCCCGTCTATTTTTAGATCCCTCAACTACGGAGCGATGGGCGTGGTGATGGGACACGAGCTGACCCATGGCTTTGATGACCAAGGTAAGTCAGATCTCAAACTCCTGATGCATCTAAACAAATTTACAAAATCTTTCTTCCTGGTCAACTTTTTGCTTGCAGTCAAGCGAATAGTCAACATTGCTTGCCTCTTTTGCATGAAATATCATGCCCGTCTGAATAAGTTGTAAGTTGCAGTTTGGCCTTGTAGAGGTGCTGATATCACCAGGAAGTCTGTTTCCCTTTCAAATTGTGAAAAAATTATTTTGCTAGCTTGATTAGGTACTGAGATATGTTTTTTAGATTTGCCAACCACACACCCAAGCGAGGACGAAAAAGTGGGGAAAACGGCTTTACAATCAGACCATGAATTCTTGGCAGTTCTTTTTTAGCAAACGTGTGTGTATTTTAACACATGAGGCGACCGAGTTTCCCTAAGGATCTACAATCAAAGCATTATTATCTGAAAACACTTTTAGATACGACTATAAAAAAAAAATATATACTTCTGAGCACCCAAGTTGACTTCAAAGGGCTTTTTCTCTACTTGAAAATCTGTGATTTCCGACACAATGGGACAGATTGCGAGACAAATGTCCTAACTCAGAGTATTCTATAAATAGATGTATGGGAGGGGGTGGAGACTGGGGACACTAAATTACAGGATTGTATTGTTTTTGCTAGTTGCCACTTCTAGACATGGTTTAACACTTGGTTCCAAATAGGTGGATGAGAAAGGGGCACTGGGCAAAAGTTTGAGCACAGTGTGGGTGGGTACATAGCGTTTGGAATGTGCAGGATGATATTTATTTGATGGATGTTTAAATATTTGTTTAGTCAGATTTCATTCCCTGTTCAGATACACTGGAACTCAGATACAACGACCACAGACATAGCGAGACCTCGCTTGTAACAAAAGAAAATGAAAACGTCATCCTTTTTTGTCTTTCTTAGAAGTACCTTGGATAACGTGAGACCTTGGATATAACGAGGGCACCTGACCTCTCGTTTTAACCGAGTTTTGCTGTATTGAAGTTTTTTTCAATGTTGAAGTGTCATATCATCACAAAATAAACAATGTAAAAAAGAATTTGTAAATACATCAGTCTCATACTTGGTATTTATTCTAGAAAAACCCCAGTGTTATCTTTACTGCAGTGCATTGAGGAAGCAAATCTGCCCCCCTCGAAATTGGAAAAATTTTGTTTTATGGGTTTGGGACGGCTTTATTATTGTCATCCCCACAGGTCGTGAATTTGACAAGTACGGTAACTTGAAGCAATGGTGGGATCCTGGAGCGGTGCGGAGATTCCAGGAGAAAACCCAGTGCATGATTGACCAGTATAGCAGTTACAAGATACACGGAGAGCATGTGAGTGGTTTGAACATCGAGTTGATGGATTTAGTAGAACCTACATATCTTGACGTCTGTCAAAATCGAAATTCGGCTTAGGTCGACAGGATTTGGAATTCCCAACGTTTTCTTTTTTTGCTACAACGACATCACTTAAGTCGACTTTCTCTTTACTTGGCGTGATTTCAACATTCCAGCAATGTTGATGTATGCTGGTTCTACTGTATCTTTTCTTTGGTTTGGTTTTAATTACCAGTTTTACTTCCCCTGCAACACTGTAAGGTAATTTAAGAGACAGGCTGTCAGGGCCAACCTGGGCTAAGAAGGAAAAAATCCCAGCAGAAAATGTGCAGATCGTCGGCACGTGGGATCAAACTCGGGTCTTATGCATGAAAAGCGAAGACAATTTTTTGCATTTAACATGTTTGTGATGAAGCTCTTCAATTGAATACAAGAAACTTAAAAACTGTAATGCAGAAAACCTTCACGGATCAACATTTTGATCACACAGATTTTTACTTTACAATTTGTTCAACTGAATTCATTTACATCCTCTTGTTTTCTAAGCTTCAGTACATGAGCTTTTAATAATATGTATATTTATCATATTATTCTCCTTTGTTCGTTCATTTATTCATTAATTTATTGTCTCCCTCACACGCTCAGTAGATTGCAAACATTAAGTCACTTTCTCAACTTTATATTCACTCTCAATTTGGTTTAGTGCCATAGAAGGGGGCATTGGTGGTCAAACAGTAGTGCGCCCGCCTTCAGATGAGGAGGCCCTAGATTCGAAACCAGGAAGGTTCACCGGGATCTTTTCGGAGTTTTCGGTCCCACCTTGTTAATGACCTTACAATGTTGCATAGGGTGTTAAACCAAAACCAAACCAATACCCCCCCCCCCCCCCCCTTCCCCTTAAAATCAACAACCAAACATCATAGAAACTTGCATGTTTTTTAGTTGTTTGTTCATGCTGTATGTTCTCTTTCTCTTCCAGGAGCGAGGTAAACAGAACCTTGGTGAAAACATCGCAGACAATGGAGGGTTAAAGTCAGCCTATCACGTACGTCATTAATTAGTTAGAGTCCATCCTGCTCGAGACAACCACTCATGTGAAGAAAAAAAGACAGGTGGTAATCATGGACAGTGCCATGTAAAAAAAACAATAAAAAGACGCAGGGGGAAAAGAGAAATAGTTCTTTGTACAGGTGGTCGTCTTAGACATGACATGGTCGCTTGGGCAGATTTTGCTATATCTATTTATAGAGGCGGCAACTTCTTTTGCTGTATTTCCTCTTGTTATCGCACTGACAGACTTGACTTTCCCTGCTGGTTAATTTGTATGATATCAATAAGCTTTAATGGGTTTAAATGTTTTGTCTTTAAAATGTGTTTGAAATAAGTTAACTTTTAAATTTTTTTTGTAACTTTATGGTAGGCATTCACTTGAGTACAAAAGCTACTCACAATACTCGCATCAAGAAGCAACAATAATAACAATAGATTTTTTTAAAGAAACAAAAAAAAGAGGAAAAAAAGACCCGATACAAAGAAAAAAACTCCCTAAAAAAACACCAATAAATTTCTACTCAATAAAGAATTCAAGGGAAACAACTGTGTAAATAGAGATTGGGGAAGAATTATCTTCGGCTTAAACAGCCACAGAAGCTAGCACATCTATATTCAAATAAACACACAATAATTGTCCCAACAGTAATGTCTGAATCTATTTCCCTGGCGCTGGAATCACTTTATTAAGCTTATAGTGCTGTCAAACAAAAAAACATGTCGATAATGCTGTAAAATCTCAACAACCTCTCCTCTCCCCATCTCCAGGCATACCAGAACTGGGTGTCCCGTAACGGACCAGAGCAGCTTCTCCCAGCCATCGGGCTCAGCCACCAACAGTTGTTCTTCCTCAGCTTTGCTCAGGTTTGTGGTGTTGTCGTTGGCATACCCTCATTGGCATACCTTCATTGGCATACCCTCATTGGCATACCCTGTTTGGCATACCCTCATTGGCATACCATCATTGGCATACCCCCGTTGGCATACCCCTGTTGGCATACCCTCACTGGCATACCCTCATTGGCATACCCTCATTGGCATACCCTCATTGGCACACCCTCATTGGCACACCCTCATTGGCACACCCTCATTGGCATATCCTCATTGGCATACCCTCTTTGGCATACCCTCTTTGGCATACCCTCATTGGCCGTTGGTATACCCTCGTTGGCATACCCTCGTTGGCATACCCTCGTTGGCACACCCTCTTTGGCACACCCTCATTGGCACACCCTCATTGGCATACCCTCATTGGCATACCCTCTTTGGCATACCCTCATTGGCATACCCTCATTGACATACCCTCTTTGGCATACCCTCATTGGCATACCCTCATTGGCATACCCTCATTGGCATACCCTTGTTGGCATACCCTCGTTGGCATACCCTCATTGGCATACTCTCAATGGCATACCCTGTTACAAGATTCTGTCCTGCAGAATTTTTCAAATTCATGTTTTGTACTGATTTCAATAAGATTAGTTTCATATGCTCATGGGGGAAAAAAATTTAATGACCTTAAAGTGTTCCAAGGGTCGCTGGCACCTCTGTAACTAACTTACCCTTTACAACTGCTATAACCAACTCGTAACCAAACAAGAATTTACAAGCAGAATCTTTATTGTAGAAACTGTGAAAGGCAAATAGTTACAATTATGAGTGGCACTCTGATTGAAAGAGTAAGATTGTCTCTCCCCCTCCCCCCCCCCCCCTCTCCTTCTCCTGAAAAAGGTTATTTGTTGTTGTTAGCTCCTGATTGAAACATGTCTTCAATATGGTAATCAGTAAATATGTGAATCACATGGTAAAAATTTTACTTGGCTTTCATAAATGGTCCTTGCAAAGTTTTGAAAAAAAGCTCTTAAATTTCTTTATAAAACCAGGAGTGTGCAGTAGTTCATTCCCCAACTTGCTACTTCAGATGGAAAAACTCAGGGTTATTTTTATGCAGTGCATTGTAACAGCAGTTTTGCCCGAAAAACACCTGGGTTTTTCCAGAGGAGGTTTGCTATTTTAAGTATTAGGGACAGCTCTATTCAGGGATGCCCTTTCTCAGGTTAAAACCGGAAATCAGGCTTTTTCAGCTTTTCCGGTTCAACTTTGGCTATTGACTTTTTATAACGCCATTTTACATCAAATGCATGTCTTCGATTAGTAAACTGTGTGAAAAAAAAGTTCATGGCTTTTTTTTGTAACCTTGAGGGCATCCCTGTCTATTGTTGTATCTGTAAGTATCATGTTCCTGGTATGGAGGCAAGTATTGCTGTACAGTGTCTGGCCAAGAGATATCTAATTGTGCTCTGCCTTTGCCACAGGTATGGTGCTGGAACAGCAAGCCAGAGAGCGACCACCTGCAGGTCATTAAGGACGCTCACGCACCGGCCAAGTCAAGGTAAGCTTTGAACAACTGTCCTGTTGCTACATTTTTTTTTATCATCATATATATCTTTTTTTTTTTTCATTTGTGATAAGGAGGAATTCATTTATGGAGGTAGTAGCTTTTGATTTTGGTTTAACGTTCATTTGTTTGGTTAGGGTTTTAGTGCTCCATTGACTCTATAAGGTCATTTCGGCACCCAGATCCATTCCAAAGTGCTTGTGGGTAGGGATTGACTTTTAATTTTTTGCCTGGGCGGCGGCTCTATACACCAACTCTTTTTTATTTTAAACCACCAAGGTATATTTAACAGGTGCAACATACACACGTGGGCTCCTAAGTTTTTCGTACTTGTCCGAGAAGACAAGGTGTTTGATCTTACCTACGCGAAGATCAGGGGTGTGGTTGAAAGGGAAGGAGTAGACAAGGAAGAAGAGAAGAGAAGCAAGGCAGACAACAAGAGTAGCAGGGAGTAGGAGGAGACAAGGGAGAGAGTGAAAGGAAGAGTCAGAAAAGGGGGGAGGGGAGGGGAGGGTTTGGGGGAAATGGTTTACTGTAAAGAAAAAAAAATCAGCTTTTTGATCGTGCCAGGAAATAGTAATACAGGGTGTTTTTTTTATATTGAATAACTCAAAAACGGTAAGAGATAAAATAAACGGTTTTTTTGCACATCATTCACTGTCCATTTAAGTTTTTTCTGGAATACATAATAAGATTATGTTGATAGAGAAGACATTTTAAAAAGGAGTTAACGGAACAAGCCCTTTTTAGGTGTGGCGTCAAAACAACGCACTGGCATACCAAAGAAAAGGACTGCTAGGAACCATTGTAAGGCAATTAAAATATGATTACAACTGTTTTTCCAAAAGGACAAATGTCTAACAAGCTCTTGCTTCATGTTTTACAGAAACAAAATTTGAATTTTTTTTCTTTGAAGTTGGAAAGAGATGGATGTTTCTGGGAGTATCAAAATGAAGTCGTCTTTTTCATTTGATCAGGCACAAAAGCAAGTCGCAAGTTCACTTCTTGTTATCTTCGTTGTTGTAGCAATTCACTTTACCAATCTCTACCAAATTTTAATGCCAAGGTCTGATTGAGTTTTGGATTGTGCTTTTCTTGCTGAGTTCAGTTGGAATTTTCGCAGAACTGCAGGTTCGCGATCTCCTTTGTAAACGCACAAGACGCGCACGGTAAATGGCAGATTAGCGTCATTTCTGCGCGCTAAAAATCGGGGTCTGTTCGAGGAAACTGGCGCCATCACACAGTGTGTTCATGAAATCGGCTGATTGTGGTACCAGAAAAAAATTAAATGAATGAGGTTTAATTGATAGAGAACAGATTATTTCTATCTCCTACCGTCTTTGAGTTATATCAGTTTAGAATCGATCAATATAAAAAAAACACCTTGTATTATAGTCTAGTAATAATGACATCAGTACACAAAAAAAAACTTCTTTTCTTTTTTTCTTTTTTGCTTTCTTTTAATACTTCCCTTGAAGTAAAGTCTGAACTGAACAAAGGTTAGGCCAGAATGGTGGGTTTGTGAAATCAAGTGCCGGCTGCTTTTAAGAATTAAAATGGTTACATAATTCAGGATTTTAACATTAACCCGAGATTACGTTTTTTGTGGTAGAACATAGTTTCCTTTGGTAAAGGGGTTTACAACTTAGGGAAGGAATGGAAAGCAATGGGTTTTTTGTTATTAGTATAAATTGGTGAAAACATTTAAAAACTTTTTCGTTGATTTCTTGTATTTATGGAAAAGACATAATTTTAAGTTGACTCTTGTTGGGTTTTTTAACCTGCGGGCACTTTCAGTTGCAGGGAGGGTGGGTCTGGCATATCTTCAAAGTGGTATGGAAGAAGTATGGAATAGGTATGGAAAACCACTTTCCAGAATGTGTATGCACCCTATGTATATGCACCATTGTATAACAAATTTCTTTTCGGGGATCAATAAAGTACTATCCATCCATCTATACATTCATTCATCCATCTATCCATTCATCCAACCATCCATCTATTTCTCTCTATATTTATTTATCTATTCACAGAGTAATTGGCCCCCTATCCAACTCTCGGGACTTTGCGGAGGTCTACAAATGTCCCAAGAACTCCAAAATGAACCCACAGAAGAAGTGCGAGGTCTGGTAGCGACAGCTCGCAGGATGTGGGGAACGAAGTCTTTTCTTGTTATGAGTGCTTGGTGTGTTCAAAGAGAGGTCACTTTGCTGTGATGAAGGGAGAATCAAGGAAACTGAAAAGGATCAAAGGGTTGTTTCTTTTGTTGTTGGTTTTGCTGAACAAATATAATCAATAATTTTGCTTTCTTATGTAAGATCTTTAAACTTTAAACAGTCATAAATAGTAAAACTGAGCCGTTATCTCAAATTCTTTGTGATGTGTCTTGTCAAAGGGATATAACTGTGGATTCATGTTCACGTCTTTCATGATGCGGAGTGAGGACAGAGTGGTCTCCTATCATCTCATATTTAGTGGAGTTATCTGCCCTATAGTGGGATGGACGAAGGTAGAACAGTTTTGCCGACTAAATGCCCCATTCTATAATAGCATAAATTTAGTACATGAGTAATTTTCAGTTTTACTCACCCTACCAGCACTTGAATTTGTGAGCTACTGTGAGTTTAACCAATTATAGAGTGGAGCATTTTGTCGAAAAAATTGTTTAGCTTTTTGCATCTCTTTGCATGTCATTATCTCAATTATGTTGTGCTTGAATCTCTCAGAGCAAACAAGATCAGATATTTATGGCAGTGAGAACGTGTTTTTATGGTACCGGTACAAGTCTAGTTGGTTTTAGCCAAACTTAGTTGTATGTAGTTTTCTACAAATTGAATCTCAATATTCAGTTTACACTGGGGAATTTGGCTGCTGGAAGGGTAGAATGCTGGGGAAGTAAGGGAAAAAGCCTGATGAGATAAGTAGTTTTTCCTTCTAACCCTCAAGGGCTAGGGGGAATGGCCTTTTGGTCCGAGCAGAGTCGGGACCGCTTTCAGCCTTTTACCTGGTAGTTTTTCTTTGAGGTGAAAAGCCTGATTGACACATTAGAATACAGAGACTTTCATAGAAGAATCATTAGTGCATATATTAATTAAAGTTTATACTATTGGCTTTGTTGATGTAGATATTTTATTATGATTTATAGAAAGAATAGAAAGAAAGCCTGCTTATGTGCTTAAGTAAAAAAAAAAAAAAAAGAGAAAGAAGACGCTACAACAGCCAAAGGTCGGCGCCTCTATATATAACTTACTCCTTACTATTATAGAAAGAAAATTGGAAAGGAAACACTTTGCTTGAAGGCGGCCCTTCCTCTGAAGATCTTGTGCTGTCTGTTCGCCCGCGAGTTTCCAATCTCTGAATATAGGAAGCTTTTGATCTATCTGTCCCTTCCCCTACTAGCCTTCTGTAGTAAAAATGAAGAGCTTCATAAAAAGATGCGTTATATAGAAAAGAAATTCAGTTATGTAACTTTTGATTGTTATTTATAGTTGAGAACCATTTGTTGAGAAAAAAAAAATCACCACAAAGCGCTTCATTTGTTCTGAAAATAATGATATCAATCAACATGTTTTCTTTCGCAAACCTTGTTGAATAAAAAAAGTATATTGTAGTTCTCAATTTCTTCCCACAAGTAGGGTGTCTGTTACTGTTATCTTTTGTTGCCACGGCAACATGTATCTTGTTTGCCTTACTGGCGCAGGAAATGAGGGGAAAATACATCTTACGTCTCCCCCCAGATATTTTTCCTGTTGCCAGAGAATATGTGATTGTCATTGCTTGGGAATTACAGATCTAAGAAATTATTCATACCTCGGGCACAAACTTGGCTCAAAATTCTCTTTTTTACAGACGGAACAATGTCTTATATTTTTTTTTATATTTCATGAATCATTAATAAAAAAAGATTTAATTTGTTTATTTATGGTGAGGAGTTGAGACTATGAGATCTCAATGAACAAAACATTTTCCTCTTCAGGTGGAAGCTTTTTTTTTTTTTTTGGCTTTTCGCTTTGAAAACTGCATTTGTGAAGATTCTTTGATTGTGAAATCCAAGATGTCTTGCTATCTGTTCAAATGAGTCGTAAGTCGCAGGTCTGAAAGTAAGGAAAAAGCTCTTCAAAGTCAACTTGGATGTTCAGAAGTATATATTTTTTTTATTACAGTATCAGACACAGATTTCAGATCTGACTGTTTGCATTACAGATACATGGCGAAACTCGGCCACCTTGTGTTTTGAAGTGTGCACACATGTTTGATAAAGAACAATTGCTAAAAATGCCTTGTTCAATTGTAAAGCTGTTTTTCTCCCTTTTTTGTCCTCGCGCGGGTTTGTTGTTGGGGAAATTTAAACAATCGTATCTTAGCATCAAATCAAATGAGAAGGACAATTTTTTTAAAAGGGAAACCAAGAGGCTTGTGGGTGATACCAATCACTCTACACGGCCAATATGGATCTTACGACTCACAGGCAGGGTCGAAGTAGACCATGTCTTAATTGACCTCACAGTGTTTGCAAGGGAATTTGGTAACCAAGGCGACTTACGACCCATTTGGACTGGTGGCCTGACAGATTTGCCTTGTATTTAACATTGCTGAGTTTTTGCATGCAGGGAAAAATTCAAGAGAAATGTGAGGGTCGACGCTTGGTGAGCTTCATACTGAGAAATGTACTATATGTAGTATGTACTCTATGTGTAGCTACATCTTTGTTTTCTATGTTGAGCAAATACAATGTACACGGTTGTGATTCGAATGTTTGTACTGCTTGGGTTGATTTATGTAAGGAATTGTGATTGTATGGTCGAAGGCCATTTTGGATTGAATGTTTTGGATCATAGAAAACTTTTTGAAAATGTTCATGTATTTTAATTAGACTGTTGTCACCTTGGTCAATGTTGGATGTCAGAAAGATAGACATCTGAAAGATTAATAAAAGCAAAGAGAGAGAGAGAGAGGGTGGGGGGATGGAGGAAGAGAGCTTATTAACGAAGATCGATTAAGTTATTCCAGTGAGAGAGATGTATACAGTCGGGCCTCCCCATGACGCCATTTGAACCCTTTGCGGGGGTCATGACTCGTGGGTTGGCAAACCTGCCCTTGAGTCAAGGAAAGAGAAATAGATGTGCTTTTCTCATGTGAAGGTGATTCATGTCAAGCTAATCTACAATGTGTTCAGAGTGTTAATATTGGCTTTGGCACTATAGTAGCCTTCTTTCTTTTCCAGAGCTATTCGCAAAAATCATTTTTACAGTTTTTTGTTGTTTGTGAAAGATATCTTAGCATGATATTCATGATATAAATCATAAAAGTAACGTTTACATTTATGTAGTGTATAATAACATTTGCTCGAAACATAAAAATTTTATAATCTATCTTTTGTATCAAATGTGCATAATTTTTTACCACTTAACACTATAATATTTGAAAAGTCCAGTGGAAAAATTTAATAAGTCACATTTTGTTAACTTCTTAGTTATAGCTTTAGGATTGTAAAACACATTGCAAAGTTTCATTGTCCAAAGCCACATTTTAGAATTTGTTGATAAGTCTGGCTTAAATTTAAGTTTTGAAAAGGCTATACATGTTCTTTGAAAAAACTTTGGACTTCAAATTTCTTTTTCCTCAATTTCTCAATAACTTGACTTTTTTTTTTCACTGGACCCTTCATTTTCATTTTGTGCAGATATTTTCTTCAGCCACAGGTGCAAGATCTGACAGATATTTGTCAGTTTTTATAGCACTTGCTGAGAATCTCATGAACTCACAAGTTTGAAATCTCATGATAGTCATAATCTCACGATAGTCAAAATCTCAGGATAGTCTTTATGAGTTCACATTTATAAGCAGCAAAATTGTTTTTTTTAGGTAGGAAAAGTTTGGCTGTATAAAAATGTTGTGCATCTATAGTGCTGCGAAATAGAGTTTATGGCATTAGAATCTAGACTGCATTGCTCTGGAGGTATGAACCTTTAACGTTATGTGTGGAGTTAAATTAATGATGAAAGCTGACACACTGAGATTAATATCAGGCTGTTCCAGGGATTTTTTGTTTCATTTTTTATTTTACTTGTTTTGTTTTTAAGATTGAGTCGCTTTTTGTTTTGAATGATTTGTGTCTCAACATCAGTGTTTCTTCTCATTAAATAGTTTTGAGTTGTTGAGGTGTTTTTTTAATGTTTTTGCCATCCATAATATTTTTGTAACAATGCAATGAAATCTGATATACTCCATTGTGCAAAGAGAGGAGAAATTTATCTTTGTTGACCATTGCCATGAGCATCTAATTTTATTATGCCGGTATATTTGATTTTCTTTGTTGTTTTATTTTGATTACGTTGGACACTTTTTAGATTGATAAACAAGAATTATTTTGAATTTCAGAAGAAAA
The DNA here is from genome assembly GCA_032273245.1 of Phyllaplysia taylori. NCBI lineage: Eukaryota > Metazoa > Mollusca > Gastropoda > Aplysiida > Aplysiidae > Phyllaplysia > Phyllaplysia taylori. The sequence continues at coordinate 11,451 of JAUKPP010079689.1, forward strand.
AGCTCAGCAGTGTGAGAATTTGTTTGTTTTTTTTCACCCTTTTTTTCTTTTTAAAGCCATTTTGTTACTGTTTGCTACAGCAGTGTTTGCTTAAATTCAATGTGCTCAGGATAGCTTGTAAGGGTGCGTTTACACTAATTGTGCGTCCACATGAACCTGATCAATAATATCATTGCAATAGAAAAAAAAAATTGTCTCTATGTGTGAGTGCGTGTGTGTTTGTGTTTATGTATCTGTGTTCGAGTATGTTTACTTCGACAAAATTTTGCTATAAATGAGAAAGATGAAACGATTTGTATATCTATTGACATGTGACTTGTAATGCTGTGAATTTAATCAATGTTGATCATAATTTAAAAAATCATCAGATCATTCAATGTGATACAGTTGGACATACTTCAATTACAACTCAATCAAGATGATGGTGCTTGATCCCCCACCCCACCCCACCCCATCCCATTCCACTCCACCCCACCCCACTCCACCCCACTCCACCCCACCCCACCCCACCTTCCCTTGTGATTTGATACACTGAACTGCGCTGTTCACTTTTTCAAAGCTTACCTGGTACATGTAGTCATTATGTTATATGTGAGATGAGCTAACAGAATGAACCACTCCTCTGATCATTGTCATGTAAAGATACATATATCATTGGGTATTTTGCATAAGGGCGAATATGACAGGGACTGTAGTAGAGTATTCGCCTCTTTGCTAAACAGTCAGCAATATTATCAAATTAAGAGGCTATTAAAGCCCTACAAGTTGGTGAAAACCCTTTGTTTCTAGCTGTGTATATTTTAGCCTAAAACCCTATTAAGATTTGAATCAGGATGGTTGCAAAAGCAAGCTGTTGAGAAAACCAAGAGGTAAAAGTTTCGTAATAGAAAATGAGCCAAAGTGCTTAACAACCAGACAAGTGCTAAAACAGCGAAAGAAGCTGATGCCTTTATAAATACCCACACGTACCCCACCCCCTTCCCCCAGGAATCCTACAACTTCAATCTTTTTGGATCTCCCCAAAAACTTACAGGCCTGACCTTTATCATTAAGTACTGCATTACGCTGCACTTCAGTTGTATAAACACCTTTTCAGAATTTTATACAGACGATCCCACTCCATCTGAATTATACCTTCCCAATATCATATAATGTATATACTTTGCTTTCACTTTAAGTTTCAAATGTATAAAGCCAGTCTGCTGTTTACCTTAAACAATACAAACATCTTTCATGAAAGAAGAAAAAAGCTTTTTATTCATATTGTTCCGCATCTGTATGTGAGTACCATCATCTCTCCCATATTCAGCCCCATAAATTGCTTTAATTTTAAGTTATATTTGCTAGTCTGCTGTTTACCTTTGCTGTTTACATATTAAACGGTACAACCATCTTTGTTGATGAAACTTTGCTGTTTACATATTAAACGGTACAAACATCTTTGTTGATTATACAATACAAACATCTTTGGTGAAAGAACAAAACTTTTTTTTTTCATATTCCATTGTATTATAACTATACTGCATCTGTATGTGAGAATCATTTGCCTCATATTTGGTCCCATAAATTGCTTTCATTCTTAGTCATATTTGCTGGTCCGCTATTTACCTCAAACAAATACAAACTTCTTTCACAATACAGCACTCTCTCATAACATCACATTGTGTGATAATTATGTCTATTATCTACATTATTATAAGGCGTCATCATTATTTTGCTCCATATTCAATCCCATACGTTGCTTTTATCTTAGCTATGAGCCAGTCTGCTATTGATGGTTTTATGTGACAGTGCAGCCCTCTTTCATTATGTATCTGCCCTTTTATCATCATGTTTCACAACACAATATATTTAATCATAATCGTATGGGTCATTTTCGACACATTTTTTTTTTTACAAGTTTATTTTGTAAAATGTTACGCCTGTTGTTACAACCTGATTGACCACGGACCATGAAATCCACAATATTGTATGCTATAGTCAGTCCGCCTAAAAAATACAAAAGCTTTTCCAGGACAACTTTTGAGTCCTTTTGAGTTAGCCTTTAAAACTTGGAAACTATCGACTCTTTTTTGTCTTTGGAAGTGATTTTTGTTTTTTCAAGATGTAGCTGTAGTCTTGTATTTAGGGGACTTCTACCCTGTACAACGGGACTTTTTCCTGCCTATTAAGTTAAGTTGAAGAATAGCCGCCTTCAGTGTAGCTCATGAAATAACTCTTCTGTGTACCATGATTTTAAGTCTCAACAAAAAGTTTTGACTCTTCTTCCGTCAATAAATCTGCCTCTCAATGGGATGAGCCAACTAAACTTTTAAATAGATAAAAAAAATAAGAAAATAAAAAAAAACAAGAGTTACCCCCCCCCTCCCTCACACACACACACACACACACTTTTAAATGGATTGGATAATAGAGACAAAGAGAAAACATGTTTTCAACTGACGGATGGATATTAGGAGAGATAAAACAACTAATTGCAGTTAGTGTCTAGATTTGGTACAAATTCTTCTTTTCTGCTTGAAGTTATTCTTGAAAAAGATTGTACTTTTTTAGAAAGCAGGACTATAGTCTTGTCTTTTATTTAACAATGAGAGCTCTGATGTGTATTGATGTCTATGGTGTAGTTGTTAGGATCTTCGCCCGTTGTGCAGAAAATGGGAGTTTGGGTGCCACAAGGGTAATTTTCCATATTGCTTGCAAGATTAAGGTAATTCATGAGGCAGACCAACTTCAACCTAGTCTGTCAGGGCCAACTAGGGTGAGATGGACACTACATCCCAACAGAGAGATGCGGGGAGGGGTGGGGGGGGGGGAAATAAATCACACACAACAACCGCAAAACACGTTAAAGTCATATTTTACCGTGCTTTGCGTTTGTGATGGATGATTTTTTTTCCCCAATGTGTTTTAGCTCCTCTATCATCACCTACTTGAATCCCATTGGATCTCTCATAGCACTGTCTCCGTCAGAGAGCCACCTATTTTCCTTTCCAACAGAGAGATGGAGATGCTTGATTAAATCCCCCCATGTGGATTTTGAACTCTACCTTCTTCATGATACAAGACCCTAACCATTATACCACAGACGATGCTCCATGATTTCTGGCTTTCTAGATTTGTGAGACATTCAAGGTGGATTTGCTGTGTAGATTTGTAGGTTTATGTCTCACCTCTAGATAGATCAGTTGCTTCCTGCACTCCTACTACATGCTTTCACCGATGATTTTGAATAAACACAATGTATAAAATACAGTAGAATCCGCATATCTCGACGCACGTTAACTCGACATTCAGCCTATGTCGAAGCGATTTGGAATTGCCAACTTTTTCCTTATAAACTACATTGAAATCCCTTATGTCGACTTTCTCTTTACTTGAAGTGATTTCAATAGTCTAGCTTGATCATGACGTTGTGTCCTAGGGAAGCCATTTTAAACTTTTTGTTCACTTTACCCAGGTGTAAATGGGAATTAAGTCACAGACAGTGAAAGATCTTGTCAGTGTGTAGATTAGTCTTCAAGGATTTTAAAATGCCAGCTCACACTGTATGCTTCATGGGAAGTTGAGATTGAGAGCGTTTCAGAAAGACTTTGTTCTGCCAGGGTTATTTGTGATTGTAAAGCGCATTTAGCCTGGTTTCCTTCAAGGGATACAAACTTTGTTACTTATTAATTTATTATTGTTATTGTTCAACCTTTATTAGAAATCAGTCTGGTTAGAGCGTTGGGTTCAGAGGTTTATGTGTGGTTTTCCCCTTACAAAAGTAATTGATGAACTAATGTTTCATTTGCCTAAGGTGCAAGGTCCTCATCATGAACAAATTTATTGCCACCAATGTTTCCAATGTTTATATGTGAACAATTTTCATCATGGCTATGTAGTTGAAGCTCAAATTGAAAGCACAGTTGCAACTGATGAAAGATTTACAGGAAATGTTCTGGTAAAATTGATTTATCAGTTACAGAGGATTTATCTATCAGTTACCGAGGTGACAATATTTTATTTCCCTGATAAATCCTGAGATTAGTGTTTCTGAGCAAATCTTGTGATAAATGTAAGCAACTGAGCAGCTCAAATGCAGGGCAGAATAACTTGATTTCAAAATGTTTTCTTCTTAGTCAATTGGCAACTCTCAATGTTTAGATTCCTGCTGAGGATATTTTACTTTTTTTTTTACTCATAACTCTGTTCTGTTTGTTGTACATGAAATAATGTTTAGGTTGTAGAGATGTTAGAGCGGTACTTTGTGCAATGGTAGTTATTGAGAAAACATCTGCAGGGCTTTGATTTTATAATGTTTTTGTTTAGTTATCATTTTGTTGGAATGAGCGACTACATACATGTACTATGGTATTTGTAAATTGAGCATTTCCAAGGCAATTTTGTTGGTAAAATGTACTGCATTTACTTTTTCATTTTGATATTTCTGGCCAGTCAGCCAGTATTTAGGTCTCGTTGTTTGTAATTTTTTAAAAAAATTTTATGAAATGAACCACATTTTTTTCCTTTTCAATTTATCGTCGGCCGGCGGATAGGATCGGCTATCCTGAGTTTGGAAAAATGTTCAGGAGAGCAAAAAAACTGTTTCTCTTCTCTTAATGGAACTAAAATAAAATATTTTGTAGTCAAGAATATTTGTAAACCCCTTCTTTCTTTCGCTAAGAACT